>PVKA01021250.1:0-38979 GCA_004027165.1 Ctenomys sociabilis | reverse complement strand
ATATCAAAAATTCAATAATTATTTACCTAGTGGATGACCATAGTACTAAAAGCCAACATAATATCCTGTCCAACCACCATTAGTGCAGATCTTGCCTCTCATAGAATTATGTAGAAGCACAGTGTTATCTATCCCAACTGTACTGTCTATACACACACATCATGATTTTTTCTTTCTACAACCCTTCCTTTGTCTACACCTGTCAAAAGTGGGCACTCCATTGACATTCAACTAACTTAGGTGCTTGAACTTGACACCACAATCCAACATAGTCCAGCATTCTGCAACCATAGTGAGTTATTCAAAGAAATTGTCGACCATATCCATTTACAGCTCAGCTTAATATTATGGGCTCATGATGTATACTTCATTTTTATACTTTTCTGCTGGATGGTTAAGACCTAGGTAGATCAAGACTTATATACCAACACATGAACTTTATATTTCCTATGTGGTCAGTGAAGTCCTCTCAGGGTTTATCTTGTAGTCCTGTACATTATTCTGTAGTTTCTTTGTCTGTGTCATCCATGTGGATGAGTCATGGCCAATGCTTGACCAGATTGCTCTCTGTGAGAGCTTGAGAGAAAGTTTTCTCTTCATGTGACTCTCCCGAGGCACACTTTAGAACTTCAATCTCTTTCCTCTGTGGCTCCATAATCTCCTTGTTCAGAAAATTTGGAGCTCACCTGAGTTTCATGATGTTGCAACTCTACTTAAAGAGCTTCTGCATGTCAAAAGAAATTGTCAACAGAGTGAAAAGACAACCCACAAACTTTGAAAAAATCCTAACTAATAAGCAATCAGACAGAGGACTACTGTCTAGAATTTACAAAGAACTAAGATATAACAGGGCCCTCAAATTTAAAGACCCAATTCAGAAATGGGCATCGGAGATGAATATACACTTCTCAGAGGACAAAATTAAAGAAGTGAACAAATATATGAAAAAATGCTCCACATCGCTAGCCATTCATGAAATGCAAATAAAAAGAACACTGAGATATCATCTCACTCCAGAAAGAATAGCTATCATAAGGAAATCAACGAACAACAAATGTTGGAGAGGTTGTGGGGAAAAGGGAACGCTTCTCCACTGCTAGTGGGAATGTAGACTGGTACAACCATTGTGGAGGTCAGTGTGGAGACTCCTCAAAAGAGTAGGACTAGAAATCCCATTCAAGCCGGCTATCCCCCTACTGGGAATTTTCCCAAAGGATCTGGATACATTGTATCATAGAGATATATGTGTACCTATGTTTATAGCAGCACAATATGTGATAGCAAAATCTTGGAAACAACCAAGATGTCCATCACATGAGGAATGGCTGAAAAAGATGTGGTATTTTTATATAATGGAGTATTACTCAGCTATTAAGAATGATAAGTTTGAAGCATTTATACTGAAGTGGATGCCACTTGAACATATACTCATAAGTGAAATAAACCAGACACCCATGTGTAATTATCATATAGTCTCCCTAGTATAACAAGCGAAAAGCAGAAATACAAAAGGAAATGTACAACAACAAGTAAAATCAATTGAGTCAGATAAGGCAAAGTGAATGGCATAAGCTGCAGGATACTAATCAGCTTTTCTTCTGGATGGTTAACAACCTAAGATCACAAGTCAGAGTTGGAGAAATGGAAGAGCCACAAGGCCAGCCAACATTTTGGCCCTAGCCTTTCAAGGTCAGTGAAGATTCAGGACATAGGAGAATTTTAGTTCTTTTGTAGAAGTGCATTTCCATCTCTTTAGAGTAAGTGGAATGCTGAGTAGTAAAGTGGGTGTATATTTAACTCTCTAAGCAACTGCGAAACTAGTTTCCAAAGGGGTTGTGTCATTTTAGTCTCAACAATGGAGAGAAGTTCTATTTGTTCCATATCTTTGCCAACACCTGATATGGTCTGACTTTTACATTTTGGCTTTTCTAGAACTAATATAGAACTATTCCTAGAACTATTGCACAGAGCCTTAATTTGCATTTCATTTATTTATTTATTTATTTATTTTAATTGAAGAACAAATAACAATGAAACAGTTTCAAGACAAATTAACAGGAGAGACTCGATAAATTAATACATTGCAAAATGTTTTTGTAATGTTTTGGTATCGTACAAGGTGCATACACGATATTACACTTACAGACATTATCGTAGCAGATGTCTCTAATCAGTGAATTAAGAGAGTTTAGCTATTTACTTATTATGTTTTTATAGCTGAATTATATCACAGATTCACACTTAATTAATTAATACTTTCTACCTTGTTATCTTCCTAGTGGTTGTCCATAGTACTAGAAGCCGACATAATTGCATTTCAAGTAATGATGTTGAGAACGGGTTTATTTTTCTTTGGAAAACTGTTAAATTATGTTTCCCAGTTTGAAAATGAATTTGCTTACATCACGATTGAGTTATAACAATTCTATATTCTGGGAGCTTTTTTTTTTTTGGAGACAGGGTCTCGTTATGCAGTTCAAACTGATTTTGAGGTCACTATGTAGCCCAGACTGGCCTTGAACTCATGGTGATTCTCCTGCCTCAGCCTCCTGAGGGCTGTGATTACTGATGTGCAGCACCGCATCCAGCTGAGAGTTCTAGATTCTGGATGTAAATTCTTTGTCAAATCTACACAAGTAAACATTTTCTCTTGCTTTATGGATTGCTTTTCACATTTTCTTAAAGTTGTGTTCTAAAGTGCCAAAGTTTTATGTTTGGATGTAGAACATGATCTCTATTTTTTCTTTTATGGGTCCATTTTTTATTTTGTTGTTGCAGTACAAGAATCTTTGCCTGTCTAAATGTCACAAAGATGTTCTCATTTTTCCATAAATGCTATTAGTTTAACACTTATATTTAAACCTGTGCTCCATTCTTGAAGCCCTGGAGCCTCCTCCCTGAACTCAGAGAGGAATTCCGTGATGACCGCTGTAGTAGGCTGATTCCAGACTAAGGGGTGTGGTAGCAACATGTTGGCAATATGGCTTATTTACTATTAGGCCTTCTGTGCCACTGGTGTCAACCTCTAGGGGCCCAAATTTCATTCCCTGAAATGTACAACTGCAGTGACATTTAATGACATGTTCTCAGAAGCTGTGAGGATCACTGGTTTTGTGAACAAAGGGCAGCCTGTTGACTTTTAGGAGGCTTTTCTTGCATCTATAAAATGGGAATGATAATGGCTCCCTTGAAGGATCGTTGCCAGGATGAAAAAATGAGAAAATGGATATAAGAAAACATTTGGCAGAATCTCAACTGGAGGAGGCCCTTGCTGTGCAGCAGTCTCTATTTGCCACCATTGTTGTTGCTGTGTGGTCTCAGCAATATTCGAATGACAGGCTGATTGCCTGCTCTGTGTTATTATAAAACAGTGCAGACAGCATGAGCTGCTGGCCTTCTGCAAGCTCATCTGAACCTTTTTAAAAATAGGGCTCCTGCTATATTTGGCAGGTCATTGCTGTGGTATGAAGGGACATTTAGGGCTATGCTGATGCAGCAGCTGAATATGGTGTGGGGGTGGCCAACAGTCAGGGGTGAGTTAGGACATCTTTGGCATGCCTCTTGCAAGTGTTTTAAAAATGAATCCATGTGGAAATTTTCTGCTTATTCTCAGGAGCAGGACCAACTGGGCACGATGGGAAAGTTGTACTCTGCTATGACAGCTGATGTGGGCATGTCATCACCTCTGCAGCCTTTTGTAGTCAGAGTCTGTGACTCTGGAAAATTCAGCAGAGGAAACGGAGCAATACTGCATATGGTCACATTTTATGACTTGTAGTTTTATGCTTTGGGGTCACTTTACTCTTAAACTGTACCTGTGCAGCTGAAAACACTGTCTTTCCAGAACCGCTTCTGAAAAATGGTGTTTTAATACAAGGAATTCTGACTGGCTCTCTGATGGAACTGTCCTGTGTAGGCAATGGCCTTGAATAAACCCAGCCATCAGGATATGTCACCTTCTATGTCTTAGTATTTTTTCATCCATAAAATGGGGATAGAAATAGCTCATGTGCTTGCTGTAAGGGTTATGGTAGTTGCTACAAATGTGTTTTAGAGACTGCTAGGTATATAGCAATAACACTGTAAGATTGTAAATGCTGATTATTACTATTATTGTTGTTGTTATTATTTCCCCTTCCATTTGGCATTGCCTTTTGTCCTTCAGTGAGTATGTGTGCACATGCATTGGGTGGCTGAACAAGTGTTTGGGAAGGCCTTATCTGCACTTAACAGTTTTCCTTTGATCAACTGAGTGCCTATTTTGGAAGTGCTTAAGTACTGGATTTCTAATTGACAACAACCAAGATTCCTTCTACCCTTTATTTAATTTACTGAAATTCTCCTTGCTTCAATGACATTTTGTGGCTTCTCCTCTTCCCCTCAGGAAATTTCTTCAGACCTGGGGAAGTTTTGAGTAGAGCTAATTAGTGGAACATTCATTCCTGGTACTTTCATAGAGGCAAAAAGCACCTCTCTAGCATTCTTAGCACTGCGTGTCCTCACTGTGCCTCTGCTGTGTGTGCCCTACCTCTCTAATCTACTCCCTGGATCTAGGCTCCTAAACCAATACTCGTCCTTCTTGAAAATGGTGTGCAAGCCACTAGGCTGTCAAAGCAGTTGGAGAATGGACTACATTGCTCCGTAACAGTGCCCAGCTGCTCAGAAACGTTGGCAGCTCAATCATTGTCCTCACATGAAGGATGCAAATGGGAAGTGTGGACAGGAGAAGTAGAGAGACTTTTATAAAGACATGAGCAAGTCAGCACCACACAAAACCCAAAAATAGCTTGAGAGAAGGGGCAATGCTTCAGTGGTACTAATTGTAACAATTGCCTTGAACAGACTTGTGCCTTAATACTGAATATAAGTTGGGGCTGCCTACTTATTTGAAATTACCAGCTAACAAAGGCAATATAACTTATGACATGCAATATAAGTTGTTTTTTACATGTATCTCAACTTGTGTGGCAATGTAAGAAAAAAGTAATATGTTCTTTCTAATATCACGTTATCAAACATGATTTTTCCGATAGCTCATTCTTGATCCTAGATGAAATCTCAGGCAGGTCCCCTAGTTTTCAATCCCCTTTAGTCTCAAGTGCAATCTAATTTTAGTAAATAAAATGTCCCATCTACTCTAACCTGAAAACTTCAATCTTATATTCAATTTCAGTCTCTTTCCAATCCCCCACTCCAGCCTGCCTCCTGCGATGTGTGTAGGGGGAAGCAGAGGCACAGGTGACATCTTCTGTCTGCTCTGTTTTCCTCTTTTGTTTTCTCTACCAGACTCTAGCTGCCAGTTTTAGTCCACTCGCTGTTGGTGCCTAGGAATAGGGAGAGGGCAGGCCAGAGAACCTCTCACCAAACTAGGATAATTGTTACAGGACAGGAAACTTGCCAGTTCAGAGAAGGTTCAAACCTAGGTTTTCTTTTGGTACTTCTGGCCACTTCAGGATTGGCTTTGCTGGAATCTCTCGCTAGCACTAACACTCCTCTCATGAGGGTGAAAAGGGTGCTCATCCCTCAGACTCTGGCTTTGGTGAAAATCAGCCTTTCAAGGAGTCAATTGACACAAGTGGCCCAGGTCAGATTGACTGCAGGTTCCACATCTTTCTCTGGCATCTGCTGCCAGGGCAGCTGCTCAGCTAAAGTTCTACAGTACCTTCATACTTCCCTCAGAGACAGTCTGATGACTGCCATTATGTCCTTCGAGCTCTGAGCAGTATATGTTAGACTTTCACTGGTCTCTAAAAGATGATACATCAAATTTATTTTTTTAAATTTTGTTTTATTGAAGTACAAATATCAATGAGACAGTTTTAAGATACCTTGACAAGATGGATTTGATAAATTAATACATTGCAAACTTTTCATAGTGTTTTGGTATCATAGAAGGTGCATACATGATATTATGCTTACATACATTATTATATCGTATGTCTCTTATCAGTAAATTAAGGTACTGTAGCTATTTGCATATCTTATTTTTTATACTTGAATTACATCAAAGGTTCAATAATTAATACTTTCTACCTTGTTATTTTCCTAGTGGTTTTCCATAGTACTAGAAGCCGACAAAATATCCTGTCCAACCACCATTAGTACAAATCTTGCCTCTCATAGAATTATGTAGAAGCACGGTGTTATCTATCCCAACTGTACTGTCCATACACACACATCATGATTCTTCCTTTCTATACCCCTTCCTCTGCCTACACCTGTCAAAGATGGGTACTCCATTGTCATTCAACTTACTTAGGTGCTTGAATTCAACAACACAATCCAACACAGACCAGCATTCCACAACAATAGTGAGTTATCTGAAGAATTTGTCAACCATAGCCATTTACAGCTCAACTTATTATAATGGCCCCATGATGTATATTTCATTTTTATACTTTTCTGCTGGATGGTTAAGACCTGGACACAGCAAGACCTATATACCAACACATGTAGTTGCTGTTTCTCATGAGGTCAGTGAAGTCCCCTCAGGGTTTAACTTGTAGTCCTGTACCTTATTCTGTAGATCCTTTGCCTTTGTCATCCATTTGGATGAGTCATGGCCAATGCTTGACCAGTTTGCTCTCTGTGACAGCCTGAGAGAAAGTTTTCCTCCATGTGACTCTCCCCAGGCACACTATAGAACTTCAATCTCTTTTCTCTGTGGCTCTCTATTCTCCTTCTTCAGAAAATTTGAAGCTCAACTGAGTTTCATGATGTTGCAGTACAGGTTCTCCTGTGTCTTGAGTTTTCGCTGACCTTGAAAGGGGAGGGCCAAAATGTTGGCTGGCCCTGTGGCTCTTCTATTTCTCCAACTTTGATCTGTGAACTTAGGTTGTTAACCATCCAGAAGAAAAGCTGATTAGTATCCTGCAGCTTATGCCATTCACTTTGCCTTATCTGACTCAATTGATTTTACTTGTTGTTGTACATTTCCATTTGTATTTCTGTTTTTCGCTTCTTATACTAGAGAGACTATACGATGATTACACATGTGTGTCTGGTTTATTTCACTTATGAGTATATGTTCAAGTGGCATCCACTTCAATATAAATGCTTCAAACTTATCATTCTTAATAGCTGAGTAATACTCCATTATATAGAAATACCACATCTTTTTCAACCATTCCTCATGGGATGGACATCTTGTTTGTTTCCAAGATTTTGCTATCACACATTGTGCTTCTATAAACATAGGTACACAAATATCACTATGATACAATGTTTCCAGTTCCTTTGGGAAAATTCCCAGTAGGGGGATAGCCGGCTTGAATGGGATTTCTAGTCCTACTATTGTGAGGAGTCTCCACACTGACCTACACAATGGTTGTACTAGTCTATATTCCCACCAGGAGTGGACAAGTGTTCCCTTTTCCCCACAACCTCTCCAACATTTGTTGTGGTTGATTTCCTTATGACAGCCATTGTTCCTAGATTGAGATTGTACCTCAGTGTTGTTTTTATTTGCATTTCATGGATGACTAGCGATGTGGGACATTTTTTCATATATTTATTCGCTTCTTTAATTTCATCCTCTGAGAAGTGTGTATTCAAGTCATATGCCCCTTTCTGAATTGGGTATTTAAATCTGAGGGCCCTGTTATATCTTTTTTTTTTTTTTTGGTCTTTTTTTTTTGAGACAGGGTCTCACTGTGCAGTTCAGGCTGGCCTTAAGCTCACTTTGTAGCTCAGGCTGGTCTCGAACTCACAACAATCCTCATGCCTCAGCCTCCCGAGTGCTGGGATTACAGGCATGTGCCACCATGCCCGGCTTTTTTATATCTTATTTTTTTTTATATATTCTACACAGTAGACCTCTTTCTGATTGCTTATTAGTTAGGATTTTTTCAAAATTTGTGGGTTGTCTTTTCACTCTGTTGACAATTTCTTTTGACATACAGAAGCTCCTTTAGAAGAGTTGATCCCAGTTTTTGATTCTTTCAAGTGCTTCCCATGCAAATATATGTTTGTTCATGAACTCTTTACCTGCCCCTATGTTTTCAAGAGTTCCTCCTACTTTCTCTTCCAGGAGATTGAGTGTTTCTGTTTTAATGTTAAGATCTTTAATCGATTTTGACTTTAGCTTAGTGCATGGTGACAGAGCTGAGTGAAGTTTTAGTTTTCGGCATGTAGAAAGCCATGTTTTCCAGCACCATGTGTTAAAGAGGCTGTCTTTCTTCCAATGAGGTTGTCTAGTCCCTTTGTCAAAGATCAGACGTCTGAGTGTGACTGTAGATGCCTCTGCATCTTCAAATCTATTCCACTGATCATCAGGTCTATTTTGTTGCCAATACCATGTTTATTTTATCACAGTGGCTTTGTAGTGAAATTTCAAATCAGGATTTGTGATGCCTCCTGCCTTGTCTTTATTGGCCAAGATTGCCTTTGCTATTCTAGGTCGTTTGTGGTTCCAAATAAATTTTAGAAATCATTTCTCTATGTCTGGGAGGTATGTTGGTGGCAGTTTGATAAGGATTGAATTAAATCTATACAGCAATTTTTGGAGTATGGCCATCTTCACGATGTTGGTTCTTCCTATGCAGGAGCATGGAATATCTTTCCATTTTCTGAAATCCTCTATAATCTCATTTCTCAGGGTGTTGTAATTTTCCATGAAAAGATCTTTGAATCCTTCGTTAAATGAATCCGAAGGTATTTCATTTTGCGCGGTGCTATTGTAAAAGGTATTGTTTCTATTGTTTCCCTTTCAGTGTGCTTGTTGTGTGTGTAGAGCAATGCTATTGACTGTTGAGTATTGATTTTGTATCCTGCTATGCTACTGAATTTCCCTATAATTTCTAGTAGTTTCTTGGTGGAATTTTTGGGGTTTTCCAAGTAACGTATCATGTTGTCTGCAAATAGTGATAATTTAACTTCTTCTTTTCCTATTCTTATTCCCTTTATTTCTCTCTCTTTTCTAATGGCTGTTGCTAAGGATTCCAAGACTATATTGAATAGGAGGGGTGATAGAGGACATCCTTGTCTTGTACCTGATTTAAGAGTAAAAGATTTCAGTTTTTCCTCATTACGATTATATGAACTTTTGGGTTGACATAGATGGCTTTTATCAAGTTAAGATAGAGTCCATCTATTCCAATTTTCTGTAAGACCTTGAACATGAACGAGTGTTGGACTTTGTCAAAGGCTTTCTTTGCATCAATTGAGATGATCATATGGTTTTTAGATTTCAGTCTATTAATATAGTGTATTACATTTATAGATTTTCGAATATTGAACCATCCTTGCATGCCTGGGATGAATCCTGCCTGGTCATAGTGTATGTTCTTCTTGATGATTTGCTGTATTCTATTTGCCAGGATTTTGTTGAGTAGTTTTGCATCTATGTTCTTGAGGGAGATTGGCCTGTTGTGCTCCTTTTTGGTCTGTCTTTCCCTGGTTTTGGAATCAGTATTATACTTCCCTTCAGAAATGATTTTGGGCGGACTGTTTCCTTTTCAACTTCATTGAAGAGTTTGTGGAGTGTGGGGATTATATCTTCTATAAATTTCTTGTAGATTTCAGCTGTGACTTCATCAGGACCTGGACTTTTCTTTGTCACTAGGCTTTTTATTATGTTTCGTATTTCATTGGCTGTTATTGGCTTACTGAGTGTTGTTATATCTTCTTGATTCAGTTTTGGTAATTTGAAACTTTCGAGGAATCTGTCCATTTCTTCTATGTTTTCAATTCTGTGAGCGTAAAGATTCTTGAAGTAACTATTGGTAATCTTCCGAATTTGCACTAGGTTGGTGGTGATTTCACCCTTTTCATTCCTTATTGCTTCTACTTGAATTTTCTTTTGCCTCTTTTTGATGAGGTTGGTTAGAGCCTTTTCACCTTTATGTAGTTTTTCAAAGAACCAAAATTTTGATTTGTGGATTCTTTGAACTGTTTTCTTCTTGTCAATCGAATTAGTTTTTGCTCTAATCTTTATGATTTCTTCCCGTCTTTGCACTCTGGGTTTTGTTTGCTCTTCTTTTTCTAGTTGTAAGAGGTGCAACATTAGGATGATAATTTGTCCCCGTTCTGTTTTCCTAATGTGTGAGTTCATAGCTATGATTTTCCCTCTAAGAACTGCTTTCATCGCATCCCATAAATTCCGGTAAGTTGTACTTAAATTTTCATTGAATTTTAGATATTGTTGAATTTCTTCTGTGACCCATTGATTGCTGAGTGGGGTGTTGTTTAGTTTCCATGAATTTAGCGGGTTTTTCTGGTTTCTTTTGTCATTTATTTCCAGTTTCATTGCACTGTGGTCAGATAATATGCATGGGATAATTTCTATTTTCTTGCATATACTTAAGTATGACCTCTGGACTAGTATGTGATCAATTTTGGAAAATGACCCGTGTGCAGCTGAAAAAAATGTGTATTCAGCTGTGGTTGTCTGGAACACTCTGTATATTTCCACCAGGTCCATTTGTTCCAAACTGTGGTTAAGTTCTGCTACTCTCTTGCTAATATTTTGTCTGGTTGACCTATCTTTTTGAGATAAGGGTGTGTTAACGTCTCCTCTTAAGATTGTGTTCTTAGACATTAAGTTTTTCATGTCCTTCAAGATTTGTCTTACATAGTTGGGTGCTCCTGTGTTTGATGCATAAATATTTATGAGTGTTACTTCTTGTTCTTCAATTTTCCCGTGACCAGTATATAATGGCCTTCTTTGTGTTGTTTGATCATTCTTGGTTTCAAGTTTAGACTGTCTGAGAACAGAATTGCTACTTCTGCTTTTTTCTGAGGTGCTTGGGCATGTAGTATTATTTTCCATCCTTTGACTTTGAGCCTATGAATTACCTTTTGTGTTAAGTGTGTTTGTTGTATACAGCATATTGTTGGATTTTGTTTCCTAATCCACTGTGCCAGTCTATTTCTCTTAATTGGAGAATTGAGTCCGTTTACATTGATGGTTATAATTGAAATGTGCTGACTTATGCTTGTCATGATATTTACCTGGGGTTGTTTACTTCTTTGTAAAGTATGTTTAATTGTCTGTCCTGTTTAGTGGGTTCCTTCCATTCTCATTCATTGTGTTCTGGTCATTGTGGTCTCTCTCTAGAACATCTTTCAGCAGCCTGTGAAGATATGGCTTTGTCATCATGAAATTCTTTAGTTTTTCTTTGTTGTGGAAGCATTTCACTTCTCCATCAAATTTGAAAGAGAGTTTTTCAGGGTGTAATAGTCTGGGCTGGAATTTGTTTTCGTGTAGGACTTGAAGAACTCTGCTCCATGCTCTCCTTGCCTTCATTGTTTGTGTAGAGAAGTTGGCTGTATTTCTGATGGGTTTTCCTTTGAATGTGAGCTGCTTCTTCTCTCTAGCAGCTTTCAGTATATTATTTTTGTTTTGGGTTTCTGGGATCTTAACTATTACATATCTCCATTTGTTTCTACTTGGGTTGAAGTTATTTTTTGTTCTGTATACTTCAGTGACCTGAATATTGGATTGTTTCCTCATGTTTCTGGAATTCATTCTTTATTTCAGATTCTATGTATTCAGATATTTCTTTTTTAATTTGGGTAATTACTTCTCGTTTTATTTCCTCTATAGCTTTCTGCTGTTGTTCCTTTGCTTCTGTATCTGTTAATTCATTCATTGCAGCTGAACTAGTGTCCTTTGCCCTTACTGGTGGACTCGAGGTCTGGGATTACATTTTTCTCCTTGTCTTTGTCATTTTGTATAGCACTGACCTTTGACCTTTTTCATAGAGCTTTAGTGGAGCTATAACCTTATCTTGTTATGTGATTCAGGTGCCAGTCTATTTAGTTTGAGATTATCCAGGTATGCCTATCCTGGATCTAGCTGTTGTGTTCAGTTCCTTTTTTTTTTTTTTTTTTTTTTTTTTTTTTTTTTTTTTTTTTTTTTTTTTTTTTTTTTTTTTTTTTTTTTTTTTTTTTTTTTTTTTTTTTTTTTTTTTTTTTTTTTTTTTTTTTTTTTGCTACAGCTCCTTTGGTTTGCCTCTGTTGGTTCCCTATTCAGGTGAGCACAAACCAAACTGGGATGCAGAGCAAGTGATGAAAGTTCCCCCTCTGTGCTAGCTTTGGGGTGAGGCTCCGGAAGATTGCCTGGGTCAGCCCTCCTGTGTCAGGCAGATCGCTCTCTAGGTGGGCGGGCATGGGCTTTGGTGTTTCTTCTGGGCTCACAAAAGGATAGTGGATGATCTTATTCACGGAGTTGGCTGTACTGGGTCAGCCAGCCTGTGCTGGGTCCGGGTCTACAGGCCGTAAACCGAGAAGGCTGGGAAAGGTCCCACTGATGCAGTGGGCCAGGAGCCCTCACTCACAGACCAGGCTGTGCTGGGTTTCAGTCTGTGGGGTGGGACCGGAGATCGCTGAGATATGTCCCTGTGGCATGGCAGGCTTGGAGTTCTCACTCCAGGCCGACCTGCACTGGGTATGGGGCCGTGGGGTGGGACTGGCAATCACTGGGAAATGTTTTTCTCGCAAGGTGGGCCTGGAGCTCTCTCTGGACTATGGCGGGTGGGGGGGCAGGAAATGCCTGGGAAATTTCTCTCCAGCAATAGGGCCTGGAGTTCTACACTCTCTGACCTTTGATGCCCAGGGAGTCGGGGAAATTCCCAGTCGCTCAGCGGGCTTTAGGGCAGAGGATCCTGGGAGGCGCTGGTGAGTGGTCCTGAGGTTTCAGGCCGTTCACTGGCTTGGAGTCCTTGGGGACGGGGATCCGAGTAGTGCACATGGGAAGAAGCCAAAGGCTCTCCCTCAGACTCACCACACGCTCGCTGATCTGGGAAGCCTGGTGAGTCGTGCAAATTTCCAGTCATTGGGAGAGGTTGGGGTGTGATTCAGGAGGCCGTTGGAGTCATCCGCTGTCTCAGGCTGGTCTGTGGGGCTGGGTGGGCATGGGCCGGATTGAGGAAGATGACAGAGTCGGCCACGCTGTCTCTGGCTGGTCTCTGGGGCTGGATAAATCAAATTTAAGGAAAGAAGTAGCCATGGTCATGATGGTATAGGCTCCAGAACTTTCATCACTCTCTCTACCTGTGAATGAATTAGTTGGCCTGGAGTTGGGTAAATAGTAGAGGTAATATCAGTTATCTTCTTTTTTTCACTTTATATAAAACTTTTTCATCATAGAGCATCATTTACATGGTGAAGCAGATAAATTATGTGTACAACTTGATGCATTTCCACAAAGTAAGTGCCTGTGCAACGAAAACTTAGATCCCAAAACAGAGCATTCCCAGCACCCAAGTGCCCTGCAAAGTCCTGTTGCATCCTTCCTTTACCTTCAGTAGAGCTGCTACCCTGACTTGAAAGATTAGAGATGTATTTTTAAAACCAAAGTCTACAGACTTTTCACAGTTCTGAGAATGAAACAGAGCATGAGGTACTTGTCCCATAAAATAGTCGCCATCAATTTCCTCTCTTCCCATAAACACATGCTATAGCTCCATATGTAGAGCTGGTTAACTATTTTTATACTTCATTAAATCTGGACTGGTATTTGGCTCCTTTGACCTAAAGAATATTGAAAGTATGATCCTTCCCTAGGTGTGGTTCTGCCTTGATACTGAAGTTCCGTGTGTAAGGTAGAAATTACACTGTGGGAAAAAGGAGCTATGTGGGAGGAATTCTTGGCTAAAAGATGTGTGAGTGGTGAAGTCAATCTTGAATGTTTAGCTCAGATGATCCCCACCTCAGATGCCATCTAAGTGCAAATGTGGATACTCTCACCCTTGGGTTTTTAAACAGAAAGTGTCTTTGGTCCTTGGCCCCCAGGACACTTCTAAGTGTGT
This sequence comes from Ctenomys sociabilis, assembly GCA_004027165.1. Classification (NCBI taxonomy): domain Eukaryota; kingdom Metazoa; phylum Chordata; class Mammalia; order Rodentia; family Ctenomyidae; genus Ctenomys; species Ctenomys sociabilis. The sequence goes on along the minus strand of PVKA01021250.1, from coordinate 25,228 downwards.
GTTATATTATCACCTAGAACACAAATACTCACTGACTCTCCCTCCTTCGTCTCAGATGCATTCTTCTATCTCAGATAAGCCTTGACTCTCCTTTGATCTGCAAACAATCTTACATTTCTCCTGTGCAGCAAAAAAGCATGTCTTGTTGACTAATGGTAATGACCTGTAATGAGGATATTTGCGTCACTAGGTGGACAAAGAACGGAAGATATTATCTGTTCATAAGCGGACAAATTCATACAAATGACAGGCTGTAGAGTGAAGCTCCATGATGTTAGACTGCATAAAAGATCAGGGTTAGGAAGGATGTTAGGTCTAATGTCTTAGGAGTCTGCCCTGGCTCCTTCCTACATCCCCTTCACTGTCTTAAAGCACATAGCTGGTAGGCTGTCAGGAAATAGTACATCTAGAGTACTGAATGACAGAGAAAACTACGGATGTCGTAGCCAAAACTGGACAGGCACCATCTTGGAGATGAGCCATATTTCCCTTTTGTGAAGTAGGAAGATTTCATTTGCTTGTAGGACTTGACATGAGGTGGTAACATCTTGAAGTTTGATAGCCAATTTTCATTTTGGAATTGAGCCTTTATCATGTATAGCTATTTTTTTTCAAAATAGTGTAAGAAATGTAGGCTAATTGTAGGAGAAATAAGGAAATCAGAGATAGGATTTCAGCAGTTATAGGGATTTATCCTTTCATACTGTCAGACATGAGATGTCATGTCAATTCCTATTCATTTTTATTATTGGCATTCTGAAGTCATGACTATACCACTTGGAACACTCATTTGAACTGATTTATAATTAATTTTATTTATATGCCTTCAGTATGTGGCTGTATCATACCCAATGTTCATTTGGTATTTTTAAAAGTGGTATACATCCAGAAGGTGAATCTTTTGCCTATATATAAAATTTATCAATGACTTGAAATATTATGAGCATTGGCTCAAGCATTGTCATCTAAGAGTTGTATCAGAGACCTAAAATGAATAGGTCCACTTGATAATAAGTCATAACATTGAAAATTATGAGCCAAAATAAACATTTTTCTAGCCCAGAGGATTAAAGTGCATGCAAGCAGGTGCAGGGACTGGGGGTTAGATCCCCAGGCCTGCTGTGCTGGTCCCGCTCCCAGGGCATGCTGAGACCATGATTGAGACTGGGAATGGTGGTATGCACCTGTAATCCCAGCTCTTGGGAGGCTGTAAACAGGCGGATCTCTGTGAGTCTGATCTAGTAGTGAGACCCTGAACACCCTGTAGACCTTTCCCCAAAATGTAATTAAAAAATAAAATAAAATACACATTTTCAGGTTTTTTTGTTTTTTATTTTTTATAGACAGTGGAAATTAGGACTAGAACTAAACATTACAAGTGATACAGGATTTCATTTAACAAAGTAGCATGAATTTCACAGTATTTGTTGCAATATATAACATTGTCTTCCAACCACGTATTCATAGTATCAGATATATGTATGTAAAATTGGAAGAAGAAAAAAAGGAAGCAATGTATATGAAACTAAGAACAGAAAAAGTACAAATAATTGAAAAAAGGAGACAAAACAAATTAAGCATTATCCACTCCTTTCCATAGACCAGTAGAAATGCACAGTACAGTTGTCCAAACCATCCTGCTTACATACATAAATAAATCTGTATTCCCCACTCCCTCTCCTATTCTTCTCAACTCAGTGACTCTCTCCTTTTAAATAAGTTCTTTCCCTTTTCCCAGTATCCATTGTACCCTTCAGATTCCATTTTTGTCTTTCACATTCTCACACTAAGGAGACAATATGATGTTTCCACATATGGATCTAATTTATACTTAAGATTATGTTTTCTATTTGCATCCATTTGCAAACAAAAGGCTCAAATTTATCCTGTTTTATAGCTGAATAATACTTCATCGTGTAAAAATACCACATCTTCTTTCTGCATTCTTCATTTGATGGGCAACTAGGTTGTTTCCAGGATTTAACTATAACAAATTGTGCTGTTATAAACATGGGAGCACATATATCCCTCTGTGATATGAGGTTTTCAGTTCTTCTGGAAAAGTTCAAAGGAGGAGAATAGCTGGCTTGAATAGGATCTCCAATCCTAGCATTTGAAGGAATTTGTACACTGATTTCCATAGTGGTTGTACCAGTCTGCATTCCCACCAACAGTGCAAAAGGTTCCTTTTTCTCCATAGCATATCCAGCATTTGTTATTGGCTGACTTCTTGGTGTTACCCATTCTTTCTGGGGCAAGGAGGAATCTCAGTGTTGTTTTAATTTGCATTTCTCAAGTGACAATGATGTTGATAATTTTTTCTCATATATTTACTTGCCATTTGTATTGCTTCTTCTAAGAAGTGTGTATTCATCTCAGATGCTCTTTTTTGGAATAAGTCTTTGAATTTTTGGGGCCTGATTTTTCGAAAAATTCTTTATATGTTCTAGATAGAAGGCCTTTTCTGAGGGTCATTTGGCTATAAATTTTTCCCAGTTTGTGGGTTTTCTTTTTGCCCTGTTGGAGATTTGCTTTGAAGTGCAGAAACTTTTTAAAAAGATGAGATTTCAGTTGTTGATTCGTTGAAGTATTTCCCATGCAGTTTGGTTTTTGTTCATGAACTCTACCTATCTCTATGTCTTTAAGATTTCTACCTACATTTTCCTCCAGAAGATTTTTTTTGAAGTACCAGGGATTGAACTCAGGACATTTGATCCATTTTGACTGTAGCTTTGTGCATGGTGATTGGCATGGGTGTTGTTTAAGCCTTCAATATGTGAGAAGCCAGTTTTCCCAGCACCATTTATTAAAGAGACTATCTTTCTTCCAGTGAGTATGCTTGGCTCTTGTATTAAATGTAAGGTGCTTGAGTATGTTTGCAGTTTTGTCTGTCTCTTCTATTTAATGACTTTTTAGTTTATCTGGACTTAATCAGACAGTTATTCAGCTCTATGCACCCATGCAATCAGACGCTGGTAGAGCTGGAGGTGGCTGCTCTGATTCTTTTATTTATAGTCTTGTGTTGTTAGTTTGGACTTCCTTACAGCACGGTGGTTGTAAATTTCTAAGAACATAAAAGTAGAAAATACTAGATTTCTGAAATTTTAGGTCCAGTTCTGTGGAATTGCACTGTCTCAATTCCACAGCATGACCAAAGCATACCATAAGATTCAATAACAGACAAAATATTTCATTTTCATGTGAAAGCAATAGCACATGTATGCAGGATGGGAAGGAATAGTTGATGCCCTCTTTTGTGACAGTTTACCAACAGTGTGAAAAGGAAGTGGTGAAGAAAAAAATTTAAAAATAAAGAAAAAAGAAGAAAATGCAGCAGTGGAAATTTTTTCAAATATCTATTCATTTATTGGATGTCCCCAACACTTAGGACACTATTTGACATATTGAAGGTTCCTAATTAATATTTGTTAAATGAATTAATTTGATAATGTTTGTGCAGCAGACACTGGATACTTATTAGCTCACTTGAATGGTCTTCTTCCTGGGCGCATAAATAGACTATAGTTTTAATTCTTCCTTGTAGTTACAAATAGCATGTGAGTTTTAGCTGAGTACCATGTCCATGTGTGACCCACAGGACTCTCTCACATGTTACTGTTGCTTTCCTTTCTCCGGTATGATTTCCTAAAATAAAGATGATCTCTTGTGTGACTTTGGAGGCCACTTTGGGGAGACTCGGACAACAAAATGGAAGGAGCTTTGATCCTTAAATTCCAGTTTCAAGAAGACTTAGCTGATTGGGAGTACTCATTTCATGCTTCTGTTAGCAATAAATAACATTGTTTATATGGAACCCATGAAACATTGGGGTTATTTGTTATAACAGTCAGTGTTAACTAAATTAATGCAACTGCATTTGCAAACTTTCCTACAGTTTGAAAGAGTTAAAAGAAAGTTCCAATATCCTAGAACTTATGTTAAGTGTTAGTTGCCATAGTAGGAAGTATATTTGCAAACATAGTGTTGTAGGCAGGCTTCTAAATGTTGCCCAATGATTCTCATCTGTTGGAATTTACATCTTTGTATGCCGTTCTTGTGCTTAATGACTGATTTCTAGCCAGTAGAATATGACACAGGTAATATAGAACATAGTTAACCTACAAAATATTGTCTTTCCCTTGTTGCCTTCTCTTTCTTCTTGGCTTTGGTGAAATGAACTGTCATGTTGGAGAGATCCATGCAGCAAAGACTCAAACACAGTCTTTGCCAAATATCCTGTAAGGAACTGAGGCCTCAGTCCAACAGCTCTCCAGGGACACGACCTTGTTAACAAATACAAAAGTGAGTTTGGAATCAAAAATTTCTCCAGCTGAGCCTTGGGATGAGACTAAAGCCTTAGCCAATATCCTAATTGCAGTTTAGAGAGGCCTTAAAACAGAGGACCCAACTAAGCTGTGCCTAAATTCCTGACCCATGGAAATCATGAGGTAGTGAGTTATTTTAGCCTTCTAAAATTTAGAGTAACTAATAATGCATCAATAGACCCGCAAACCTAGTTTTTAATCTGGTTAAACACTGTATTGATACTGGTAACCTTCTAGTTCCAAGTAGATGATTTTAGAGATAAATACATTCATTAAACTGTTTCTGGCAGCTATATGTATTGTTAAACCATGAACTGGAAAAATCTTCCCTGTTACACCTTTCTGGTTACTTAGCCCATTGTTTATTGTGATTAAACTGCTATATAATTGTTTCAAATCTGTCTGTTTTGAAGTTTGAAGTTGCTACATGAAAAGAAACAAGGAGAGGCAGATAGAACCAAGGTAGGAATGTTGCACTCCAATTGACACAGACTGGAGAAACCTGGAGTTTTCTCCATCCATGAGTAAAACAAAAATAAATAGATGCCCAAAGTATAACAAGGAAGGCCTTGAAAAGTTATCTGTGCTTTTATAATGGCTAATAGCTCAGTTTCAGGGGCAGAATTATGGTATATACAAAAAGCATGAAGCAGAAGAGAAATGAAACACTTGGAAAGGTGGAAGCAATGGGCTCACAGGCTTGAGGCAACCATTAACTGAAGCTGGGAGATGCTGAACTCTCAGAGTGCTTGCCTGGCTTCGTTTTTTTTCAGAAATCCTCACTGATGCCACTGTCTCTTATTCTTCCCAGAATGAGTATTTGTTTTTCCTGTGGTTAGTATTTGTATTGTTCCCATGTTTTTAATTGAAATTGCTCTGTGTGTGTGTTTGTGTGTGTGTGTGTGTGCTTGTGGGAGCATGCAAAACAAGAGGTCATGCAATTTAAAGAAAAATGAAGGGGGGTTGTATCTCAAGATAGAAGTGAAAAACTAGGTATTCAAAAAAATCCAAGACTTGCTGTTCTCAGTGAGGTTACCTACCTGGTCCTGGAAGGCATTCGACTGGGAAGCCCTGATTTAACCTCTCAGCACGTAAATATCTTCATCTAAATATAGAGATTAATCTAGTTGAACTCTAAGGTCTATGCAGCTCTGAAATTTTGTGAGTCTAATGGTGGAAATTTTAGACCAGATGGAAAACTCATTTAGAAGATTTCTTTAAAAGGAGAGTGAGAGCTGATTGGGAGAAAAAAAATTATAATTAACTTGACTGATGATACTGTAGGGCAAGTTAAAATTATACTAGATGATGAAGATTTACCTTAACTGTGCTTTTAATATAATCCTGATATCATTCTTGTTTGGCTAACCTGAAAGGAATTTTCCCTGCTCTGACAACTGAACCAATCCCTAAGAAAAAAAATAACAGAATTCCAGCCTCTTCACTGTGACTGGGCATTTCTCAAGGCTGCTGAAAACGTCCAGCGCACCAGGCTTTGAAATGTGAAAAGTATCTTCTTAATGGACAGTCATCCAAGTGGATTTCAGAATCAGCTATCTTTGAAAGAGATTTTATTAAAGTGCCCATTGGACCTATTTATATTGATATATTACATATACTCTTTATTTATTTAGTTTTTAAATGTATTTGATTGTTATAGGGTCTCAATACACAGCTCAGACTCATAGTGAGCCTCATGTTTTCAGCCTGTATAGTGCTGTGATTACAGGTGTTTACTACCATGCCTGGACTCTGGACAGCTCAGCACACCCAGAGGTTGGGGCTGGCATGTCATGTGGGGCTGGGAATTGCACCATGGTCCCTGTACTTGCTACCTTGTGTAAGCCAGACTTTATTTTATTTTATTGTTTTGTATTTTAGGGAAGGGTCTACAGGGCATTCAGGGTTTCACTACTAGATCAGACTCATAGTGATCCACCTGTTTACAGCCTCCCAAGAGCTGGGATTACAGGTACACACCACCACACCCAATCTCAGTTGTTATCCCAGTGAGCCCCAGGGGCGGGGCCAGCATGGCAGGCCCAGGGAGAGAACACCTGGCCCCTGCGCCTGCTTGCAGGTACTCTAATCTGCTGAGCTATCTCATTGACCCTGCTCCTACTCTTTAAAAGAAAAAAAAAAACAACCCTCATGCTCAAATTATTTTATTTTCCCTCAAATTTAATTTTTACCTCATCAAACAGCCTATATTCATCTGAAATTCATACATACTGACATACATATATGTTACACATATGTTTGTATTCAGTTGGTCAGCAAGTATTAAGCTACTGATGTTCAAAGACTCAATATTTTTTCTCTTCTCTTTATATAAGAATACTTTCCATGACTTTTTTATCCTACAGTTTCATTGATAGAGATGGTCCAGATGTACTTCTTCTGTTACATATGTTAAAATGCATCTACTTTAATCACCTCTTGTCCCTTCAAACTTGTTGAACCAAAGCAGAATTTATTATGTTTCAGTTCACGCTCCTTGCTAGAATTTGTATCTCAAGTGGCTTCCAAAGACTATGTGTTAAAAAAGTTTAGTCGCTTTTGGGAGGTGGTGAAATCTTTAGGACATGTGGCCTAGTGAAACGAAATGAGATTATTGAGGGCTTGCTCTTGAGGGGAATATTAAAATCCCTGTCTCTCTGTCTCTGTCTCTCTGTCTCTTTCTCTCTTTCTCTCTCCCTCTCTCTCTGTGCCTGTCTCTCTCTCTTTCTCTGTCTCTCCCTCTTGCTGTCTTTCCTCCCTGTTCCTCTCTCTCTGTCTCTCTCTCTCTCTTTCTCTCTTTCATTCTTTCTCTCTTGCTCATGCATGCTCGCGAGCACGTGCACATGGATGCTTTCTGGGCACCAGGAAGTGAACACCTTGCTGCTCTGTGTACTCTTTGCTGTGATAGTCTGATGTCCTAACTTGCTACTGTCTAAAAGTAACACATCCAAGAAAACATGTGGTAAATCTTCAGAAACAATGAAACAAACAAACAAACAAAAAAAATGAAAATTTTTCCCCATGTAAGTTATTTATCTTAGGTATTTTGTCAAAACAATAGAAAGCTTATGACACTCTGAGCAACAGATTTGACTGTAAACCCAGGAACAACCCGTTCTGGCACCCCACCTGTCCCTCTCTTTCCCTCCAGAATACAAATATATTCTGCTCATGAAAGAAAAGATTTGGTGATAAAAATAGGTAATATATCAACCATTGTTAATTAGCTACTCTTGTTTTAAAAATCTGTAACATGCATTGCTATATGTTACCTTGTTTCTGTCTTTGTTTCTGATTTTTATTCTTGCTTTTACTTTTACTCTTCAAAATAAAATAAAATAAAATAAAATTGAATTAAAAAAATAGAAAGCTGATGAACGTGCTTCTCTTCCTGACTACTCAACTTTGATCGATTACTATGACACTTTCTTTTCCTTTACTCTCTAAACCATTCCATTGCCGTGCATTGAAACTTTTTCTTTTCTTTTCTTTTTCTTGTCAATATTAAAGACTAAACTATTTCAATTTTTAAGCCATTTCCAGTGACTTCTTGTTCTGTGTCCCTAAGGAACTTTGAACGCATACCTCTCACAGAGATGGCCCTGTAATTACTTACCTTACGTGGCTGCTGCCTTCATTAAAATTTAAACTCTCTAAGAGCAGAGTTGCTGCATATCCGGCTTTTTTCAGTTCAGCATATGATATCCTTGAGAGAAGTATGGCTCCCCTACTGGATGGGCCACCAATGCTAATGTTCTACTTCCTTTTTTTCACAGGGGAAACAAAAGACTTCAACTGCCATACTTGAGTTCTCTATAGCACTTGCCATAGTCAATTGACCAACTGTTTAGGGATGAACATGTGACTCAAACCAGACCAGTCAGAACATCTCTGTCCCTTTACTTCGAATTTTAAGCCCTAGGAATCATGGAAACCTACGCTGCAAGTGCCTATCTCCATTTCCTTAGTGATACAACTATGGTAAGCAAAGCCGTTGTGAAGAGAGGCAGGGCTGAGCAGAGCAGCTGAGCCTTGTATCCTATTCCTAGACGTTTTAGTCAAGACAATTTTCATTTTTATTAAAAACACTTTGAGCTAGAATTTAGTTGCTAGAAATTAAAGAAGGTCTGACCTAATGTAATAGGCATTGTATCTTACTGTTTAACAAAGCTATTTTGTTGTTTGTAAGAAGTAGGGCTTCAAACAATGTTTTAAGATGGATGTTGGATATAATTATTAAACCCCCTTGCCTCTCACTGGAATAAAGAAGAGAAAATGTCTAGTAACAATAGTGGTTGCTGCTTCCATTTTCTTTGGTCCACCCACCAAACTCCTTGACATGGGGAAAAGCAGAGAAAACAATATGTTTTTCAAAGATCTTACATTTACAGTATTACAGCACGAAAAGCCTAAGTAGCATGCTTGTCTTTCTTTTTCCTCAGTGTAAATACTGTCTGTTTCTTTCCCTTTCTACACTTCTAACTTTTCCCTCTTTTCTGCCAAATGTGTTCAATGGCTAGAGATAGGAAATTTGCTTCTTTAAGGAAAAAGTTACCCAGAGTCTGAGTTTCTCATGTCCATAATTTCTTAGCACTCTGCTCATACTCTGCCCTCTTGCCACTAGAGCCATCTTGCATTCCACTAGTAGAAGAATATTCTGGTGCCTTGCACATTCCTCCAACATCTCCTGAAATGCCCTACCCAATGTGGACCCACAAACAATCTTCATGATGCCACCTACTACGTGTATTTTCTAAGGGTCTAAGGATATGATCTATTCTCTTCCATTCTCATGTGTCACAAAAGAAATAAATGTTATTGAATTATAAATATTTTTAATGTGTCTCCCATATGGCTTATTGAGGGAAAGGCTTCATTGATCATTTGGCTCCAGGGGTCTCTGCCAAGCCTATAGGGTAAGAAGGGGTAGACATGGATTAGGCCCACTGTTGTAAGTACAGATAAGGTGGACAGAATATGATAAAGTGGCATGGGGGGTTGCTAGAACAGAAGAGAGAGAAAAGAAAAAGACACATAGATTTTCAAAAGAGCAGTGTGTGAATTAGATTTTAATTAGCCTTCCTGTATGTTTCATGATACAATTCTCCCATCACCATCATCTCATGAGATTGTCAGTGTTTTTAAAGGCTCTTGGTAATTAGATTTGTGTTTCTTTCAGATATATCACAGTGCTGAGACAGAGACTGACCTTCAGGAAACCCAATTTTATTTGGGTTACAGTTAAAACAATCAGACTACACAGGTCAATGGAGCAAATGTCCGGTTTCTCTCCAGGGAGACCAAATCATGTTTCAGATGAATATAATTTACAGAATTTTCTTACTACACACTTTGAGAAGTTATCTTTATATGTTAATTTAAGAATTCAGGCAAAAAGGAATGTGGACTAGAGCCAGGATGACTGTATTCCGATCTTCCCTCTACCATTTAGTAACCCTAAAAGGTTGAGCAATGTATTTAAATTCTCAGGGCCTCAATTTTTCTACCAGTGAAATGGGAAAAAAGTGTATTCCCCAAAGGGTTGCTGTGGAAATAAATTGAGCTCACATACACAGAGCATGAAACACTTCTTGACATATATTAAAGACACCATGAAGGTGAGCTATTATAGTTTGTTGTAATTATCTTCCAAAATAGGTAACAGTCCTAAGCATGCATATCACATTGAAAATCACTGCACACACACACACACACACACACACACACACACACAAACACAGCTATGCACTTCTGTATGTGTATATATACAAACAATACATGTGTATACACAGTTGGATATATATATATATATATATATTTGTGTGATATATATATATATATTAAGTTATTATTTTCAACATGTATTTGTTAATTCATTCAGAAAGTATTTATAGCACCTTGACTATAACCCCTAAAATGGCAAGACTCTAAGTATTTGCTTAGCAAGTGTAGTTGCTGAAGTCAGCTCCATCTTGGAGCCTAGAAAACACTTGTGATGCTAAGCAGAAACACAAAGGAAGATTGAAGGAGAGGATCGGGGAAGATTTTTCCCAGACCCATATGTTTCACCAGCACAATTTTGAATTCTGCAGGTCAATTCACTAGTCCTTTATTCTCTCTGCTTTTCCACCTGTGCAGTGCAAATGATCACAGCAGTTTCATAAAGGGATTGTGAGGATTTGTGTACTAAATAAGAACTCATGCTGGCTCAAGGATCATCCTCCTCATTGCCTAAAATGACCTTCATTTAAAGGCAGAAGGATAGAGACAGGACACATTTTCTATATGCCTTGAATAGGTTTTATAGTCATCAGGCCCTATTTTTCTGTTAGCACTCTTTCCTGAGTGCTCTTGGAAATCCCTGCTTCTTCTGTAGTTGACATGGTCTTTTCCAGTGGGTGGGAAGCTACAATGCAAGCTAAAGGGTGAGGATGGGAAAACAGAGATGAGTGTTCCAAAAACTCTTTAAGTGCTTCAGGCCCACCACTTCAATAACATATACATCGAGGAAGCCCAGTCAGATAGTTTTCTGGCACACAGGCTTCTTCTGTGCATTATCTTTGTCTCCTAGTGTATTTGTGAAAATATGTGTGGGTGTCTTGTACACTCAGAAGTCTTGCTTCTGCATGGTTAGATCTAGGGAAATTCCTCATTCTGATTCACTCAGCATTGGCCACATTTCTATGATAGGATAGGTATAGGGGTAGAAATGAGAGCTATCTTGATAAAGTTTTGACTGTGGCATCCTTCTGAAAAGACTGCATGCAGGAGAGTGCAAGCAATACTGCCTTTGCAATTTCACACCTTTAATAGGAATGTTGTATGGGAAAGGGTGGCAGGAGCTGTTTTTTTTTTTTTTTTTTTTTTTTTTGCTTTTGATACTGGAAGTGAAACAAACCTTTGGTCTCTCTGTTTCTAATCAATCCTACTGTTGGCACTTATGTCCCCAAAATGAAAATTTTATCTCTCATTTTCTCACATACAAGCTATCAATTGTTTCCTTTTGCTTTTGAAATTAGAATCACTTCATATAGCTTTGTATGGTCTTCCCTTCCAATATCATTTTTTCTGTGTCCCTACTCACACCCTATTATCCACCCAACCAGAACAAATTGTGAATAAATCAAGGAAGTCTTTATGATTGTATGTTTTTTAACCTATAGACCAGAGTTTCTTAGTTTGAATGTAGAATCTTGTCTTAGTTACTTTCTCATTACTAGGACAAAATACTTGATACCTACAAGTTAACAGAAGAATGATTTATTTGGGGCCATGATTTATAGAGCTTTCTATAGTCAGCTGGTTCCAAGGCAGGGTGGCATGGCAGAGGAGAAACATTTCATGGCAGGGCAGGAAGGAAGCAGCAAAGCAGTAGCACACCTCCCCTTATACCATGCAAACTATTGGTTGCTACCACCCATACCCAGGTGGGCCTTTGCATTATCTACACTCAAAACTGTGATAATCCAATCAATGGACTGATTTACTTATCACACATTCTTAATCCGTATTTTCATACCCATGGTCCAGCTGCCTCTCCAAAGCCCCACCTATGAGCATATGAAGCTTTGGTGGGGCATCTAGTTACAAGGTGTAACAGATCTCATTAATTGTGTAGCTACAAACTGTTACTAGTTCTACATACTCCAGATATTCCATATATGAAATGGAGGAAATAATACCATCATAGGGCTAGTGTGAGAAGTAAATGAACTAGTACAAATATGTTTGGAGTCTTGTATAATACAAAGTGAGCATTACAGACGATGCAGTAGCACTGATATTATTTACATTTCCCTAAATAGGACCTTATCTTTGACACTAATATGCCTTTGCATATGTAATTTCCAGAAGACATAAATCACTCTCTCTCCTCTGCACCTAAAAGCTAACTGACATCCAATATATTTTTCAAGTGCCCACCTCTTTGCCTTTCTTTTCACATATCCTGTTCTATGCCATTCAATCACAGCAGATTGTCTTAGCTTTATTTTTTTTGTCTTAGCTTTAGAAGCACATATTTATTGCTCCATGAAATTCATATTTTCTTGAAAGTAACAATTATCTTTCCTTTTGTGTCTCTAGTTTCTAGAAAGTTGGATAGAAAATGGGCCTCAAAGATTTGATTGATCTATAAAATTCTTATATCTGAATGTTCATTGGAGGATTATTAGCAAAAGCTAAAAAGTATAAACAATCTAAATGTCCAACAACAGTGAAATGGATAAAAAAAAGTAGGTATATCCATACAAAGAAGGATTACTTAATCACAGTCAAATAAAAAACATACCTGCTCTCCTATGGATGAACCTTGCAGGTTAACTGAAGGAGGCCAGTACCATACAACCACATATTATAATGTCTCATTCTATGGGAATAAACAAAGCTAGAGAGACAGAAAGTGGATTTATGTGCTGATGGAAAAAATTCAATGATTAGAGAAGTACAGGTAAATCATATGGGTTTCTTTTTGGTGGTAAAATTATTTTAAAATTGACTATGTGGGCCAAGGAGATAGCTCAATGCTGTAAGTGCATGCCTAGCAAGTGTAAGGACTGTGGTTCAATCCCTGGTACCATGTACCATGTATACAATGTGGACCCCCATGCCAAGCTGGCCACAGAGACTGGGCATCGTGGCCCACACCTGTAATCCCAGCACTGGGGAGGTTGAGACAGGAGGATGACTATGAGTCCAAGCTATGTAGTGAGATCTTATACAAATTACATAAATAAATAAATACATAGATTTAAAAAAATTGACTGTGACAGGCATTGAAAAAACCTTTGTCCATGAAAAACCATTGAGTTGTGTAGTTTAAATGAGTAAATTATATAGTGTGGGAATTATATCTCAATAACTTTACCCCTCCAAATAAAAAGGTAATACTCAAGTAAATGTGCAAACAGGAAAAGTCTTTCTGTGTTGGTGTTGAGTATAAACATGACTAAGAGCTAAATCTCAAGCTACTGCCTCCCCAAGGAAGGGCCAGGACAATGCTCCTTGGCTTTGCTATTGTTGCTTCCCCTTGTTAAAGCCTTGTTTTCCTGTTTGCTTCCCAGGCACTTCATTCCCTTTTAGTCTCTCCTCTTTTCTCCTTCTTAAATTTACTTTTCTTCCTTCTTATATAATCAGTCCCTCAAGAGTGTTTGCATGAGACAGCAAAGGGGAGGGAGACGTCTTTGAGAAACTGCAACATGAGTATCCAAAGGGAATTTGGAAACATCCTTTTATGGTAACACTTTGTTTTACAGATAAATAAATGAGTCAGAAGGATCAGGATTTTTTTTTAAATTTAATATACTGAATTGATGCCAGAACTAAAGTTAAAATCCTGGCCTCCATCTACTTGTTCAAGAAAATTCCTCCCACTCATCTGTCTAATCCTTTCCTACCCTCCACACTTTTAGGCTAGAATGAGGATCCCAAACCTGGACCCCTACGTATCAGGTACTTTTTATGCATTCTTTTCTAATAATATTTCAGACACAGATAGTACCCCATTACATTGAATTCCAAGAAGTATCTATATTTTCCTTGCTTTGGACTTTAGTTTTATTTATTATTTATTATTTTTGTAGAACTGGAGATTGATTCCCTTGCCAGAGAAGCATTTATTACACTGAGCCATCTCCCCAGCCCCAATGTTAGTTTTATTAACACAGAATGTGTGATGAAGTAAAATGAAGACAGGATTGAGAACCTAGAAATCCAGAAGCTGGATTTGATGCCACACAGCTTGGGCCTCACTTCCCCATTGTGAAATTGAACTTGAATTGCAATGCTTTTTACTTTCCCTCACCTCTTTCTATGGTTTCATAATTTGATAACGTTAGATTGAAGTAAAGAGACTATCAGCTAAGACCTAGGGCTCCTTTCAATGTAGACAATTTCTTCCAGAGATAATTATGGTAAATGATTTGGACCAATATGAACACATATTCAGCAGCATAAGAACACAGAAATATTTGAAGAAGCATTTTCCGTAATATGAGTATTATTATGAGATTTCAGGACATGGCCACTGTGATAATAAGGGGATTAAAGGTAATAAATATTGAAAGGAAGGCAAGAGATATGTACTCTACACCTTTATTTCTCATTTCAGATCCAACAACTCTTTTTTTTTTTATTAACTTTATTGAGAAACAGCAATGAGATTGTTTCAAAACCAATTAATAGGACAGTTTCAATAATTAATACATTGCATATTGTTATCTTCTTAGTGGTTATTCATAGTACAACATGCAGACATGATATTGTGTTCAAATACTATTAGGACAAATCTTTCTTCTCACTGAATTAAGAGAAAGTAGCTGTACAACTATCCTAACTATTTTGTATATACAGATACAAAATGGTCCTTCCTTTGTATCCCCCTTTTTTGTTTAGTTTTGTTAGGGATGAGTATGCCATTGCCATTTAAATATTGTTGGTGTGTGAATTCAGCAAAATATTCCAACACAGTCCATAGTAGTAGTGGGTTATCCATAGAACTGGCAATGTCAGAAGTTGTTCACTTGACCCTTTTATAGCGCAGCATATTAATATGGCTTTACTTTTTATATTTTGTTTTAATACTTTTCTGCTGGATGGTTAAGATCAAGGAGAAGCAAGACCTACATAACAAGAAATGTAACTTTTGTATATGATAAGGTCAGTCACGTACCCTCAGGACTTATCCTGTAACCCTGTATGGCAGTTTGTAGTTTGTCAGTGTCAGCCATGTGGATGAGTCATAGCCATTGCTTGACCAATTCGCTCTCTGTGAAAGCCTGAGAGAATGTTTTCTCTCCATGTGACTCTCATTAGACACACTCTACATCATTGACCATGTTGCTCTGTGGCCCCATAATCTCTTTGATCAGAAAATTTGGGACACACCTGAGTTACATGATGTTCCAGTACAGGTTCTTCTATATCCTGAGTCTTCACTGAACTTGAAAGGCTAGGGCCAAAATCTTGGCTGCCCTTGCAGCCTTTCTTTTTCTCTAATTTTTGGTCTGCAAACTTGGGTTGTTAACCCTCCAGGATAGAAGCTTATTATTACCATAAAACATATGAAGTTGGGTTTAACCTCACTATCTGTCTGAATATCAAACATTCTTGAAAAGATGTTTGACTTCTTTAGTTAGACAAATTCCAAGGTATTTCATTTTCCTCTGTGCTATTGTAAAAAGTGTTGTTTCTCTAATTTCTCTCTCAGTGTGTTTATTATCTGTGTAGAGGAATGATATAGACTTGGGTATTGACTTTGTATCTGCTATGCTGCTGTGTTTGTGTATCAATTCTAGTAGCTTCTTGGTGGAATTTTTGGGGTCTTCCAAGTAAAGTATCATGTCATCTGCAAATAATGATAATTTAAATTCTTCTTTAGTTATTCTTATTCTACTTATTTCTCTCTCTTGTCAAATGGCTCTAGCTAATAATTCTAGAACTATACTGAATAGGAGGAGTGATAGAAGACATCCTTGTGTTGTACTTGATTTAAGAGTAAAAGATTTCAGTTTTTCCCCATTTAGGATTATATGAGCTTTTGGGTTGTCATAGATGGCTTTTATCAAGTTAAGATAGAGTCCATCTATTCCAATTTTCTGTAGGACCTTGAACATGAATGAGTGTTGAACTTCGTCAAAGGCTTTCTCTGCATCAATTGAGATGATCATGTGGTTTTTAGATTTCAGTCTATTAATATAGTGTATTACATTTATAGATTTTCAAATATTGAAGCATCTTTTCATCCCTGGGATGAATCCTACCTGATCATGGTGTATGATCTTTTTGATGATTTGCTGTATTCTATTTACCAGGATTTTGTTGAGTTTTTTGCATCTATGTTCATGAGGGAGATTGGCCTGTAGTTCTCCTCTTTGGTTGTGTCTTTCCCTGGTTTTGGAATGAGTATTATACTTGCCTCCAGAAATTATTTTGGGAAGACTGTTTCCTTTTCAACTTCATTGAAGAGTTTGTGGAGTGTGGGGATTATATCTTCTATAAATTTCTTGTAGAATTCAGCTGTGAATCCATCAGGACCTGGACTTTTCTTTGTCGGTAGGCTTTTTATTACGTTTCGTATTTCGTTGGCTGTTATCGGCTTATTGAGAGTTGTTATATCTTCTTGATTCAGTTTTGGTAATTTGTACCTTTCTAGGAATCTCTGTTTCTTCTCTGTCTTCAACTGTGTGAGAGTAAAGGTGCTCAAAGTAGTTACTGACAATCCTCTGAATTTCCACTGGGTCTGTGGTAGTTACACCCTTTTCATTCCTTATTGCTTGTATTTGAATTTTTTTCCTCTTTTTCATGAGTTTTTCTAGGGCCTTATCAATTTTATGTAATCATTCAAAGAACCAGCGTTTTGATTCATTAATTTTTGAACTATTTTCTGCATTTCCATTGAACCAATTTCTGTTTTAACTTTTATGATTTCATCCCATCTTTGGGCTCTGGGTTTGTTTGCTCTACCTTTTCTAGATGGCGGAGGTGCAACATTAGCGTGTTTATTTGCTCCTGTTCTGTTTTCCTACTATGTGAGTTCACAGCCATGAATTTCCCTCTGAGAACTTCTTTCATTGCATCCCATAAATTCCAGTAAGTAGTGCTTGAATTTTCATTGAATTGTAGATGTTGTTGAGTTTCATCTGTGACCCATTGATTGCTGAGTAGGGTGATGTATAATTTCCATGCATTTAGGGGATTTTTCTGTTTTCTTGTCTTGTTGATTGCCAGTTTTTTGTACCGTAATCAGATAATAAGCATGGGGTAATTTCTGTTTTCTTGCATATACTTAAGCATGACCTATGGACCAGTATGTGATTTATTTTAGAAAATGACCCATGTGCAGCTGAAAAAAAAACCTGTATATTCAGCTGTCATTGGGTGGAACACTCTGTATATGTCCACTAAGTCCTTTTGTTCCAAGTTCTGGATCAGTTCTGCTACTTGTTTGCTAATTTTTAGTCTTTTTCACCTATCTTTTTGGGATAAGGTGATGTTAAGGTCTTCTGTTAAGATTGTGGTCTTGGATATTAGGTTTTTCATGTCCATTAAGATTTATCTTACATAGTTGGGTGCTCCTGTGTTTGGTGCATACACATTTATGAGTGTTACCTCTTCCTCTCGAATTTTTCTCCTAATCCATATATAGTGGCCTTCTTTATTTCATTTTATCATTGTTGGTTTGAAGTTGAGACTGTCTGAGAACAGGATTGCTTCTCCTACTTTTTTCTGAGTTATTGGGGCATGTAATATTGTTGTCCATCATTTGACTTTCAGTTTATGAATTTGTTTATGAGTTAAGTGTGTTTCTTATATACAGTCCATTGTTGGATTTTGTTTCTTAATCCACTGTTCCAGTCTATTTCTTTTAATTGGTGAATAAGTCCATTTACATTGATAGTTATAATTGAGATGTATTGCTGTATGACTTGTTATTTACCTGCTGCTGTTTACTCCTTTTTATCCTGTGTTTAATTGTTTGTCCTATTTAGTGGGTTCCTTCTGTTCTGGTTCTTGGAGTTCTGATCATTTTGTCTTCTCTCTGGAGCATCTTTTAGTAGTCTGTGTAGGATTGACTTTGTGATCTTAAAATAATTTAGTTGTTCTTTGTCATGGAAGTATTTCGCATCTCCATCAAACTTGAAAGAGAGTTTTGCACGGTATAGTATTCTGGGCTGGAATTTGTTTTCATACAGGACTTGCCTGCAAAGAGAAATATGCCATCATTCTGATGGGTTTTCCTTTAAGTGTGGTGTGTTTCTTTTGTCTGCCGGCTTTCAGTATATTGTTCTCGTGCTGGATTTCTGGAATCTTGATTATTATATGTCTCAGTGAGTTTTTAATTGGGTTGAAGTTCTTTGGGGTTCTGTATGCTTTGGTTAGGTGAATGTCAGATTGTTTTCTCATATTTGGGAAGTTTTCTGCTGTTTCTTCTCCCCATATTCTTTTTATATCATTTGTATTGACTCCTTCTTTCTCATTGATGCTTATTAGTCTCACATTATTCATCTTTGCATCATCTTACAGGTGATGAATTGTTTTTTCCTGCATCCTACTTGTTTTTGAGAGATCCTTTCTTACCTTTTCACTAGCTGCACCTGAATCTTCAAGATCTGAAACTCTGTCTTCACTTTCACTTAAATGGTTTTGCAGGCTTGTGTTTGAGATTTTAAATTCCTCTATATCTCTTTGACTCTGCTTCATGCAATCTATTCCTTTCCTGTATTGCTTATCCAAACAATCTGTCATTTTTGTAATCTCTTTTTATATCAGTCTTCTTTAGAAGCAGTTATTAATTCTTTTAGTGCAAAGTTCTTTTCAGATTGCATTTCCTCCATATGTTTCTGCATTTGATTCTTTACGTCAGATGCTATGAATTCAGAGGTTTCTTTTTCTATTTCAGAAATTGATTCTATTCTGATTTCTTCTATACCTTTCTGCTGTTTTTCTTTACTTCAGACGCTATTAATTCATACATTTTAGCTGAACTAGTGTCCTTTGTACTTGTTCTGCATGGGCTCCAGGCCTGAGATTGTGTTTTGCTCCTTCTCTTTGTCATTTCATACAGCACTGACCTCTGACCTTTGGTGTAGACCTTTAGTGTAGGTATAACCTTAGCACTTACTAAAATTTGGTTGCAGATCTATTAAGTTTGAGTTTATCCAGTTGTGCCTGGCTTGGGTCTAGCTGTTGTGCTCAGCTCTTTCCTGTTGTAGTCCTTAGAAGTGAACCTGTTTTGCCCCTCTGTTCACTGTTGTGCCCCTGGCTCATGGGATGCAGGGGAGTGCAGAAGCTCCCCCATACACTAGCCAGGCCTGGGATTGGGCTGGATCTTCAGGGTCCTGAATGAGTAGCAGAAGTTCTCACTCACTAGGTGGGCTTGGGGGGGTCCTTCAGAGGGGTCCTAATGGTGTGGCAGGGGTCTCACTCACATAACTCGCCTGGGTTTAGTCCGGAGAGGTCCTGTGGGTGCATGGGAGCTGGAAGCTTTCCCATACACTTGCCTGGCCTTGGCTTGGGCTGGATCTGGGGCATCTCAAATGTGCAACAGTAGTTCTCACTGGGAAGGCTTGGGGGGGGGCGCTCAGGAGTGTTCCTGAAGGCACAGCAGGAGGTCTCATTCACTTGGTGTACCTGAGTTTGGTCAGGAGAGCCCTGCAACTTTACATGGAAAAGAACATTTACAACATGACTATATCTGTAAGAAGTGCAAATTTAAATGCAACCTATCTTGCCCAGAGTAACAGTGAATTATGATGCCAGATGGATGTGGTATCAGGCCTCTCTGCTCTTTATGAGCTCTCTTCTCTGTCCTATTGGCCTTTCCAAACAACAGCTTCTTAAATAATGGATTGTAAAGACCTCTGTTTTGGAGCAATGATCCTTTCCACTCTCACAGTTTCTAATGCTTTAGTCCTTCTGATAAGATTCTTAATCAATTCAGTATGTTTGTTGGTCCCAACTACTTTCTAATTTGAGATAACCTCTGTGTGGCATTGATTGACCTACTTTAGCTAAGCACAACCTGTGGTTTAAATAAGAGTAAGAAGAAACCTACCAGATCTAATCATGAATTAATGTCTGGAATCCTTGCCACTTGGGGCTATTGGGCTGATTGCAACTGCAGACCCAATATGAGACTTCCTAGTGGAAGATCAATAATAAGTAACCTTTTCTGGGACATTGTATAAAACTGAAAATTTATCCTGAAAGTGTCTCCCAAAAACCATAGTCCACATAATTTGAGTAGTGTTTATCATCTTATGGCTTAACCTATGACCTACGGAGAAACTTGAGGAATTGAAAGGCTCTTAGAGTATTTTGTACCCATATATTTGTTTGTTTATTGTGTTGTTGGAAGAGAACTAATGGTTTTCATCAGATTCTTAAAGGTATCCCACAACCAAGAAAGGCAAAATCCTCCGCAGCTGGTGTCACTTAGCACGTAGGGCCACACCTCTTGTAGAGTATGTATGTGGCTTCTTTATCCTCTGAGAAAGGAAACCTGGGTTCACATGAGCTGCAGTCCTTCTCAAAGTCAGACAAATGTACACTCCACTCCTGACAGTACCACTTCTCTGTATATCTGTAGTTAGATGGCTTTGCTCAGGGCTCACTGTCAGCAGGTAAATGTATGAACAGTCTCCCTGGTTATCAAAACATTAAAATTTTGGAGCTCTGTACACTATTACCGCCTCATTCTCCTGGACCACATTGACTCCTCCCAGGACTTTCTCTTAATCCACTAACTAGAAGATTCTTGTGCTTTTAGTCACAGTCTTAGTACAAAGGAACACCATTAGTGGCTAAGCAAGTAGCTATTTTCATAAGATCTAATATAGTTTTTAGTGCACTCTATTGGTGGTTGGCCTGTGTCTCTTTAGCATTCACAATCCTATACATCCAATAAATTCCTATTATATGTGCCATAGCTTGTCTACTTGAAGAATTTTTCTTAGTCACTGCTCATGGGGCAGATTAGAAGTGCTGGAGAGTTAATACCTCTGGAAGCTATTATTGGATGGGAATTCATTGTGAGTACTCTAGCTTCCTTCCTCTCTGGTAGTACACCTCTCAGAAGACCCTAACAGGAGCTGAGCCCCAGTTTCCCACTGTGGTAATAAATAGTCCCTGTATTATCTTTTTCTCCTCCTTGTCTTACTCGTCTTTGTCTTCACCAGTGGACTCATGCTTCTTAGGATCACCTCTTAAATAAACTACTTGCACACACATCCTTATCTCAAGGCTGACTTCAGGGAGAAACCATCCTAATACACATTTAAAAATAAATATTTACATATGCATGCATAACATTTTATAAATGTTGGGAAAAGAAAATTTTTCATACACAACCTCCTTCCCAACATCAATAAAAAGACAAATTGGAAAATATGAGAGTTAATATTCCACAGTGGGCTGCCAGCAATTTCAAAGCCCAAAGATGTCTGATAAAACGTATAATTTATTCAACCTCATTTCCTATGATCCTCCAATATTTGCTTAAGTGTGTTAATACTGCAGGACTCATCTGCCTTCGCTGGAAACCCTCTCCTTAAATTCTTTTTTAAATTAACTAACAAAACTTCTAACAAAAACCTCTGCCTCTGAAATGTATATCACCCTATATTGTCCTATGTTGTGAAAGCAACACGTGAGGAAGGTATTGTCCCACATGCCGTATAGAATGAGACAGATTTACCTTGTCACCTTGCTCAGCACACTGCCTAACCTTTAGGAACTCTCTCCAGTCCTCCCTTAACATCTACTGGCCAGAAGAGAAACATAATTTCATCTGTACCCCAAGTCCCATATTACCCATGGTTGGAGGATATTTTGAAAACTTTGGTTGCAGTTCTCAAAAAATAGCTCACTTCTCCTGAGAAATCCATTTCTTGTTTTTTTATGGCTGATGGGGCTTCTATGACTGCAGCAGAGTTGGCACCATGAAGGTGTTTTCCTGAAGGAGTCATCAGTTTAATACAGAAGAGCAAGAAAGGGAGCTATGGATTGGATGAGGTTTGGAATTCTATTCCTCATTCTTTTTATGTGAAAGAGATCTATGAAAGTTTAATCCATGGGCACTGCTCCAGCCCAATCTGACTGCTTATTTCTTACTTACATGCATGTGAGTTAGACAGAGATGAGCTGATCTAGGTTGAGTTCTACTGGGTTGATTCCAAGCTGCTGGGTTAGACATGACTCTTCTTTTTTCATTTATCCTGCTTCAATCTATAGAATATACAACGTATGTTCTTTATGCATCAATAAAATCATAAGAAGGCAAGGTCGTTAAGATTCTTCTTATATCATATTGTTAATCTTATTGGTGCAAGTAACAGAGCTAAGCCCAATGTTGAGGAGCAGGAAAGTTTTCTGCTCTCAATTATGTCATGGCAAGGTTGTAAATGTAGTTGTGTGAAGATAAAGTGAAAATTAAGGACCTACAAGTTGGTCTTCTGAGTCTCCTCATCTGAGCACCCAGTATTTTAGACAAGCCTTCTAATGACACTATTACAGTGTCTTAGAATAATGTGATCACATCTTGGAATCAGCTACTAAACTGAAAGGCCAGGGCTGAAATTTCTCAAACTTTCATCCCTAGGACATAGCTAAGAATGTAGTACATAGGACCAAAGCAGTCCAATGTGAATATATGGATGCTAGATAAATTAGATGTTTAGAGGAGAACAAAATTGCATTGAGACCACCTGAAGAAAGTATTACAAAATGTGTCTTTCACCTACCTGCTAGATATTTTACCTTAATACACTATGCATGACATACATGCAAGTTTCATTTGAATCTTCTTACATTCAAAATATGATACAATTTTAAATCACCTATCAACTAATCTTTCTTTTAAACATAAGATATTTGAATGGCAACATAAGAAAGCCTTACAAAATGTGTCTTTCACCTACCCATTAGATATTTTACCTTAATACACTATGCATGACATACCTACAAGTTTCATTTGAATAGTCTTACATTCACAATATGATACAATTTTAAATCACCTATCAACTAATCTTTCTTTTAAACATAAGATATTTGAATGGCAACATAAAGGAGTAATTCTTAATGTTGACTTTCCCAGTCTAATCTCATTGTTCAATTTGGCCACTAATTCTCTTTTTATTCCTCTTTGGTAAGAACCATCATTCTTCACTCCTTAATAGTCAAAATTCTATGGATGATCTTTTTTCTTTTTTTAACAACTCTTTTATCATGTCAAATTTGTTTCTGAAGCATACACCATTATATGTTTCTCAGAACAATTTGGTGCATAGTTCAATGATTATGTATAATTCATTGATTTCAGCGTCTATTGGTTTGCATAAACTGTACACTCTTAACATTGTAATGACTACATTTAGTGAAAATTACATGCCAGGCCCTGAGCCCCACCATATGCATTATGTCATTGTGTGATGAGCCAGGTGGGGAGGGGGATGCCAGGAACCTTCTCTAGGTGGTGAGGGATGCTTTGCTATCCTTGATCATCTTATTACATTCCCATTTACTTGGCCAGTACACTGTTTCCTGTGTCTCGTTGATCTCCAGAGAGTTGACAACAACAGGGGTCATGGGACAGGTGAACAACTCAAGTTCTTTCTGACATTCTTGGTTTTTGTTTTTGTATTTTTTAGGGAAGGGTCTACAGGGTGTTCAGGGTCTCACTACTAGATCAGACTTGTAGTGATATGCCTGTTTACAGCCTCCCAAGAGTTAAGATCACAGGTGCATGCCACCACACCAGGCATAGCAGGCCTGGGGATTGTACCTTGGCCCCTGCACATACTTGTAGGTGCTTTAACCCACTGAGTTATTTGTCTGGCCCTCTGACATTCTTTGTGACCATAAGGAAAGCATTTGACCTTCATAAGCTTCAGTTTCTTCCTCTGTGAGTGGGGACACTGGAGGAGAATCTCAAAAAGATCCCTTTTAATTTGTATAAGATGCTTCATTCTCAAGT
Organism: Ctenomys sociabilis; assembly: GCA_004027165.1. Taxonomy (NCBI): domain Eukaryota; kingdom Metazoa; phylum Chordata; class Mammalia; order Rodentia; family Ctenomyidae; genus Ctenomys; species Ctenomys sociabilis. The sequence continues at coordinate 1,432 of PVKA01021250.1, read as the reverse complement.
AGCCAGTATCCCCTGAACTCCTCTACAGCATTCCATCAGCAGTGATTTTACTCCTTTATTTCCCAGCCACTTTGCCAGCAAGGCACATTTCGTCTTCTGCCCTGGAGAATTTCATTTTCCTTGAGCCTTCTCACTCATTTGTTGAACAAACCACACTTAACCAGCAATGTCATATTGCTGGGTTTTCTTGCTATTTCTGGATGGACTTCCCTTTTGTCCTTGCAGCTCCACTGCTCTCCTACTATCCTCTCAGAAGGGCTGCAGACAGTGTCTGGTTGTGTCTGCACTTGGGAAAGACCAAATGGAAATTCGAAACCTTTGAGCTTTTAGGAGGTTAGTGCTGTCTAATAGACCTAAACTATTTGATTATTCTGGAAAAAATAATAGTGTCTTTTAAAAACTGACCTGAGAATTCTGCCCTATAATTTCTGTTTGGGGCCTTCATCTGCAGGTCCATCTCTTATTTCCTGAAGATATAATGATAAGCACAAATGAGCACAGTCTTTGCCTTCTATTTTACAGTCTCCTTCTGTGCACATATGTGCATGTGCAGTGTGCATACCTGAGTGCACATATGCATGTGTGTGTGTGTGTGTGTGTGTGCGTGTGTGTGTGTGCGTGTGTGTGTGTATTTATGACTGAACTGGTGTTAAATATTCCACTTAACTTGTATTGGCCTAATAAGAAAATCACAAAGCCAGACATGATCTGTAAATGAAGCATTTGGGCTGAATGCACATCACTTAAGCCAAGACTTCCCAGCAGTTTGAAAATAATTCACCAAGTATCATTTGACCTAGGCTTGTATAGGCATAATGTCCCTTCTCCTGCCCCCAATGAAGAGTGTGCTTTGGTTCCAGAAAAACAATATGACCTATTATTTTGAATCAGTGTTATTAATTAGAATTTTTGCAGATCTAGCTACATCAATTTGTAAATATATAAAGGATTAAAGATAAAGGAAGATAAACTATAATATAAAGAATATATACCCTTAGGTTTATATGGAATAAGCACTGTTTTCATTAAATGATTTTATTCAAGTGAACATCCCAAGGAAATTTTTTACAGAGGTCTGTACATTACTCAAATTTGAAAAACACAGAAGTTTCGGCTGTTTCTCTGAGGCACCACCAACAGCAGAAAACAATGAAGGTATATACTTCTTCATACACCTTGGTGTGTCTGAGAAAATGGTCTTAACGCAAATTGGATGGATCTTTGAATCTCCACCAGCATTTCAGAAGTCATTGTTTTGAAAGTTCTACTTCTCATGCAGTAGAATCACATCATATGCTGACAGAAATCATTTCTTTACCTGGAAAACTAAAACACACACACACACACACACACACACACACACATACACACACACACACACACAGAGAGAGAGAGAGAGAGAGAGAGAGAGAGAGAGAGAGAGAGAGAGAGA
>PVKA01021249.1:0-38791 GCA_004027165.1 Ctenomys sociabilis | reverse complement strand
CCATTTTATATGTGATTGTATTATCCATAATAAATCTCACAGCACTAGGCATGGTGTTGATTTACTGATCTCCTAGAAGACTGTCTGAAATAATTCATAAAGATGTTTTCTTCAGATCTAATTACATTTTAGATTTGTAAAAATTGTGCTTATGTTTTCTATAGCTGAATAATTTCTGGCTTATCATCCATTTTTATTCCAGCATAGGACTCTTCTAGCTTCCTAGCTTTAGAGCACCTGTGAGCGTTTACTGGTTCTTCAATTTTGGGTCCCAGATTCATGGAAGAATTATTATTTGGGAATCTAATTTGATAAGAAAATTCTTCAGCTCCACCTCAGGCTCAGACAATCTGGGCAGTAAGGGCAGGCAATCTGTTTCCAGCAAGCCCCCATGAGATGCTGATGCATGCCAAAGTTCAGGACGAGCATGCTGCAGAAGGATCAGTGCGTTAGTAAGCTGGCCATGTGATGCCAGTTGGCTTACTTATTAATAAAGTGAACTTTAAACCTCTAGAAATTGTGTCACAGAGAACCATTTCATTTGAAGTCATTAGACCTGACTATTTACTGCATTATGTAATTGACTAACAAGAGTCAAATTAAAAAATATAAAAGGGGAGGTGCAATCAAATGATGGTCAACTGAAATGCATAAACACTTTTCAGAAGTACAAATGACCAATAAATACATGCAAAAATTATCAACATCTCTGGTCATTAGAGAAATGTAAAGTAAAATAACACTGAGATTCTATCTTACTCCAGAATGAATGACTGTCTTCAAGGAATCAAATAATAACATTGTTGGACACCAATAACATTGGTGAAAAGGAGTCCTTCTGCTCTGTTGGTGGGACTGTAAACTAGTACCATCAGAGAAATCAGTATGGCGACTCCTCAAAAAACTAAAACGAAAATTCTTTTTGACCTAGCTTATAGGTACCTCTCCCAAAGAGTTAAAGATATTGTATGACTATTACAATGCTATATGTATACCCATAAAGTTTATAGCAGTATAACTCAGAATAGCTAAATCTTGGAAGTGGCCTATATGTCCATCAACGGGTGAATGAAGAAAATATAATATTTATGCACAATGGAGTGCTACTCTGCTATCAAGAAAGATGAATCTGAGTCATTTGTAGGAATAATAAGTGCACATTGCAACTATAATGTTAAGTTAAATAAATCACACACACAAGTTTAAATATCACATGGTTTCTCTTATATGAGGAACCTACAATGTAAATATGGAGAAGGGAAGAATATGAAAAAAAGAAGTAAGATGTGTTATGTACATGTACCAATGCCTTATGAGAAAGTAATTATATATATATATCATGTCTGGTGGTGCAAACCTGTATCCTAGCACTGTGCAAGGGTGATGCAGGAATTGTGACCCAGCTTGCCAGCTTATCAACTTAGGGAGACCCTACCTCAAAAAGAGGGAGGGTTGGCTGGGAATGTAGCTCAGTGTGAATGCCCCGTATTCAATCGCCAGTGCTGAAAAAAAGGTATACAGAGAAAATTTTCTCCAGTCCTATGTCCTTGATGAAAACCAAGATTACTGGATTCTTTTGTATTCTACCAGGGTCATTTTATGCAGACCCTAGCAAATACATATATTCTTTCTTTTCTAAACAAATTGTACTATACTTTATACACTGCTCAAATGAAGCCAAAATGTAGATGATTTCAACCTTAAGTTTTGTGAGTTTTCTATGTGTTACAAATATGTATGCTTTCTGGAAACTTCTTAAAAGATTTGTTTTGCATTTACACACTTCAGGTAAACAGATGCTCATGCTGCCTACTGATGATGGCTTTAGTTGATTTTCAAATATCTCTCTTAAATGACCAAATATACAGAAACGTGTTCATCCCAAGCACTACTTCCCCTCTATCACACGTGTATCCTGTGTGATTTATTTATTTCTTGCATTAAAATTCAAGCCATATGTTAGCCATTCATTAATGATGCCATTTATTCCAAATTATGCTGAAGGCTGCTTGCTTTTGGCTTCTGATCAGGTTATGCTGAAACTCCTTTTGGAACTGGCTCCTTTTCTCCCACATCTGGTATCTTGCCAATTCACTTTTCACCTAAAAAATACAACCCTGTATTCTTCTTTACTCTTTCAGCAGTGTTACTATCATGACATTTGATTTCTGCAAACAATCATCTAGTTCCTTCAAACCTTCCTTTCATATTCCTTAAAGGGATTGACACATTTCAAATAGCTTTTGTCTGCAATAAAAATATTCACAGCTGCCTCTAAACATGAGCCAAACTATACTAAGAAACTTATCTTTTTTTTTTTTTAAAGCCCAGTGCTGTGATTCTAAATTCCCTAGCTTAGAATTAAAGGTTCACAATATTTTACTTTTTAAGTAATATATTCTTAAGTTGAATTTTTCTGTATCTTTGTGGTATATTTATCCTTCTATGACTTCAAGACCTTTCTTTCTTTTCTTTTCTTTCTTTCTTTCCTTACTTCCTTCCTTCTTTTCCTTTTTTTTTTTTTTTATAATAAGTATCAAACTCAAGACCTCACACTTTCCAGGCAGATCAAGGCCATTCTTAATGCTCCTCTGTCACCCAGTATCCAACCTATATTGCGAGGTTATACTATGTGATTGAAGCCCCTCTGATAACTCAATTTGTATAAGGGCTTATTTTATTTTATTGAGTTTTATAACTTCTCAGTGAGATCAAAGCATTGTTACCTCCTGATAAAAATGAGGAAGTTGAGGCTTGGAGGGTTTCACCTTCCTAAATTCTTCCAAACCATTCTGTTGCTTTGCATGTACCCTACATTGTCTCCTAGTGCTGTTTTCTCATGCGTGTATGGCTTAGCCCTCTTCAGTTTCTTTTAAGGCGGACATTGTTCCTTGTGTTTGCCCCTGCGACTTACACATGAAAAGAACTCAGTAAACATTAGCTGTTTAATTTGTTACAATCAAGGAATCATAGAACACTGAGTTAAACAGGAGCCCTATTGATCATTTAGTGAGCAATTGTGCTTATCAGACAAGTTTGAAGTTTGCACAGCCCTGTGCATAATCAGTACACTGTCATTCATTTTACCAGAAGGTTTGAGGTTAAATTACTTTAGCGTTAAATGCTCTCTGATATATAATAGTATGGAATTTTAAATGCAAAGGTTTCAGGTGTTGCTAGGATATAGGGTGACAAGTATTTAAGATGGAAAGTAGAACTTTAAAGCAGCCTCAGAGAAAGGTCAAAACTGTAACTGGGTGTTTCAGACTACCTTACATTTTGAAAGGTGGGGGAGAGTGGCATTGAATTATTTTTCATCTCTGCATTTGGTGCTGTTTTCATTGAAAGGGTTGAAACACCTGAAGTACAGACCTTTTCGAAGTTTGGGGAGGTTAAGCAAATGGGGCCAAATCACACCTCAGTCCCAGCACATTACCTCAGAAAGTTTCATGCAGGTGGAGGGGAGGGGATGATACTCGTTAAATTAGAATTCAGTATGCACAAGTCATACAGATCAGCCAATCTCTTGGTTAGCCAGTGCTCCCCCAAAATACCACTACAGTCCATTTTTATTGTACCAAAAAGAGCTTTTACATCTTTTTCCTGTGTCTTATATTCTAAATTTTCCTCTCAGCAGCTGTTTACTGATTTCTTGTTTGTTTGTTTGTTTGTTTTCCTGGCTCTTTGCCTGAGAAAATCTGCTAGCTCTTTAATTTTACTTTTTTTTTTTTTTCCTTCCATCTATTCTAGCCTCAGTGTTAGTGAAGCTAATTTTTAGTAAGACTTTTTAGAGGTTATGGTAGTCAGAAAAAGTAAAAAATTCATGAGTTGATTTTTGTTTCTATCATATTTTTTGTTGACACAGATTAATAGACATAAAAGTTCAGAGTATTTGAATGAAACTGGGGATTAGGGAAAACTTTCTGATAAAGGGACCTTTTCAGGTGATTTCAGACAGGTAAATGACACAATACTACCCGAGAAAAGGAGATAACATTCTAGGGACATGGATCACAGTCAATGAGGCCCCAAGCTGGGAAGAAGCATGGGCAAGACCAAAGGTCACTGTGGCCAAGCCGAAGGGTGAGGCAGTGTCTGGTTTGCAAAGGAAAGGTCTTGTAGACTGCATTCAAGATTAGGCTTCAAGTGGCTTCCACTAACCCAAACCAGGAACACCTGAGAATTAATGTTAACAGTAGTAGTGAGTTATCATCTACTGAGTAAATTTAGAGTTCATTAGTCCATGCTGATATAAATACATGAAAGGAAGGAAAGAAGGGAAAAGAGGAGGGAAAGAGTAAAGCTGTTTAGTGCACTACCAACATCAGAAAAGAAAGATTTGAGGCAAGACATGATGGCACATGCCTATAATTCCAGCGCTCTGGAAGTCTGAGGCAGGAGGATTATAAATTGAAACTTAAACCTGGACAATTTAAGGACTTAACAAGATCCTGTCTTAAAATGAAGCATTTTTTTAAAAAAGGGCTGGGAATGTAGCTCAGCAAGAAGGCCCTGAGTTGACTCCAAAGTACCATAAAAAGAAAAAAAAATTTTTTTGATATGGATTACATAGGGTTTTGCAACCATATATATTCATTTTAATAACTACAGTCTTTTTTCAGCACTTTTTGTCTTGTGGCTGTACCTTCCGCACTCCTATCCCCGTAGCTGTATTTTTGTAGAAGAAGGCAGTTGAACTCAGGGCCCTCCCTATGCACCTGCTTTACCATCAAGTGACACTCCAGTCTCATTCAGCATTTTTATTTTAATCAATCAATTTACTTATTTTTTGAGATGATGTCTTACTGTGTGCTTCATGCTAACCCTGAACTCACTGCAAATCCCAGGCTGGTCTCAAATTTGTGGCGATCTTCCTGCCTCAGCCTCCTGAGTGCTGGGATTACAGGCATGTGCTGCCATGCCTAGCCTCATTCAGATTTTTTATTTCCTATTTATGTCAGCTGGAAAACATATGGTTTTGAAATTCTTTTTAATGCAAAACTTTTTTTTTTTTTTTCCATTTTAGCATCCTGCTTCTCACATTTTTTTTTTTTGTTGTTGATGTTGTTTTTGCAGAACTGGGGATTGAACTCAGGCCCTTGTACTTGCCAAGCAAGCACTTATTCTACTGAGCCATCTCCCCGGCCCCATTTCTCACATTTTTTTGCCAAACTGACACTAGATACATGCTGTTCTATGAATATTAATAAAATATATCCAATTAAACTTAGTGCTTTATTTGTGATTTTATGTGGTTATTGGTGAGATAAATGGATAAAAGGAAATAATTCAAGCAAAAAATTTTTAAATACTCTGAAGTTAAGGTTTAAAAAAAATCTTTTCAGATATATTTAAACTATATGAAAGGGGCACATCTTAAGTACAGTGTGATGGTGGATATGACCTGAACATTTCTCAATACTATGTGTGTTGAAATGTGATCTCCATTCCAAGTAGGGAGAGGAGGGAAATCTAATGTGAGTGTGGTACTTGGAGATGGGGTCTTTGGGAGATGGTTAGGATTAGATTAATTCATCAGGGTGCCTACCAGGCTGTATCCTGATGGCTTCATAAGAACAGGGAGAGAAACCAGATGAACACACCTGTACATGCGTGAGTTTTCTGTCTCACCCCATATAATATCCTAGGCCATCTCCAGCTTTGGGTTGCAAGAAGGATACCACCAGATATGCCACCTCAACCACGTGCCTCCAGAGAAATAAGCCAAAATAAACCCCTTTTCATTATAAAGTAGCCTACCTGAGGTGGTTCCTGTAGTAATGAAAAATACTAAGTTTTGACAAAAGTGTACTCTCATATGCATCATACATCCAATGATATTTAGAACATTTATCCCTATAAAAATTCCTCTTCCTAATTATCATCTCTTCCAGTAGCAAATGTTCTTCTGTTTTTTGTTTTCATGCTACATTTATTTTTATATAATAGATTTTTAAATATAGTTTTCAAAAATTTAGTAAGAAAATATATATATAATTTATGGAGTATACTTATTGTGGCTAGCTTTTTAAACTTGGCATAATGATAATGTCTATGAGATTTATCCATGTAATAGCCATAGTTATTTTTCTAGTGGATAGTTTTTCATTGTTTGAATACAACATAATTGGTTTGTCCATTCCTTTTTGTATAGCTATAATTTTAGTTTTTATGCTTATGCCCAGGTTTACTGTGAATTAATGAGGTATTACGTTTTTATTACCCAAATGCACCCTGAGAGCCTCTTGTGTTCTTGTGACTAGGGGAGGTAGCTGGATTATGGTAGCCTGAAAATCATTAGCAGATTAGTCTGTGAGTAGGATTCCTCTGCTATGCCCCTCTACCAAGTTTTGGAGTCCATGGACTAAATCCTCTACAACTTCTGAACTGAAACAGACCCTTCCTCCTTTAATTTTCAGCTGTCAGGTGTTTTTTCACGGCAACAAGAAAATTGACTAATACTTGGTGCCAGAAAATTAAGGCCATTGCTGCAACATTATCTAACCGTGTACCTCACAAGCCTTTGGAACTAGTCTACAGGCAGAGTTCAGGGAGGTTTGGATACGCCAACTAGAGAAGCAGCCCCAGGATGCCGTAGCCAATCAGATGCCCAGGATAATGATAAAAAAGGCAAACAATGAAGTCCAAGCTTACGAGGTTCCAGCTAGGGATAAGAACTCCGTTGGCAGTTGGACTCCAGGCCATATGTGTATGCCGTGGCAGAAAATCTGCCTGTATTTTGCTTGTGTCCTCAGATGTTTTAGAAGCCTGAGGCTAAGGAGGGGTTGAACTAAGGAATCTAATTGTGGAAATTTCAAGGCAGTTAATGTTGAGGTAATGGTGTGGCTACTGCTGAACATCTTGGGCAAACACCCTTTTGAAAAGTTTATAATTTCACCAGAGAGAAAATGCCTACAAACAAAGGAAAGCATGTTTGCTGAAGAGACTTGCTTTAAAAATTTTTCCATTTTGCCTGTCATATAGTTCATTATAATATTTTCCTATTTTCTTTAGAATTTTTATATCCCTTTTTTTTTCAGAGAGTCTGTCTATGTAGTTCAGGCTTCCTTAGACTCACTATGTAACCTAGGCTAGCCTTCAACTCATGGTGATCTTCCTGCCTCAGCCTCCTCAGTGCTGGGATTACAGGTATGTGCTATCACACCCAGCGATATCTTTAATTCCTAACATTGGCTATTTGTATTCTTTCTTATTTTTATTCCTTACCCCTATCTCAAGTCTATTAATCCATCTAAGCTTTATTAATTTTATCTATTGTGTCTGCTTTCCACATTGTCAACAGTCTTATTTATACTATTCTCTGTTATTTTAGATTTAATTTATTCTCCTTTTTAAAGCAAATATTTCAAACCAGTGATTTATTATAGCCATTTATACATTTTCTTCTGGTTCCACAAATTTCTATTTGGAAATAGAGATTTTTGGAAAGTACTTTCAATGTTTTCCTAATTTCTCTTATGATTTCTTTAACCCATTTAATTTCTAAGTACTTGAGAGTGCTTTTAGGTATTTTATTAACACGGGTAAAAAAGTTAAGAAAACACTGATTTATAATTTTGTAATTTAATACTATGGTCAGATTTTTTTTTTTGTCTTTTTTTTTTTGAGACAGGGTCTCACTGTGCAGTTCAGGCTGGCCTTAAGCTCACTTTGTAGCTTAGGCTGGTCTCGAACTCACAACAATCCTCCTGCCTCAGCCTCCCTAGTGCTGGGATTACAGGCATGCGCCACCACGCCCGGCTTATGGTCAGATTTTTAATCTTTGAAATTTATTGAGATTATCTTAATGCCCAAATATTTTGTTCTTCTTTTAAAGAAGACAAAAATACACCTGACTGCTTTAGCCTCAGGCCACTCCAATGGCCCCTTGCTCCATTGATTGCATAACTTCCATTGAAGATGACTAAAATACCTGGTAAAAGCATGTACAGTTGCCTTATCTTCTATTTTAGTGTTCTCCTAAGTAAACTGGCTGCAGTTCAGAACAAGTGTCACTTGAGAACTTTGTAGACTGAAAAGCAAAACTGATGTTCAAATGTTCTATTACTAAATAAGAAAGAAATATATTTCCTAATCATAAAGTAAACTTAAGTATAATATAAAACCATTAAACTTCTTAAAAGCTTTACTGAAGCTTTTTACTAGCTCAATAATCAATATAAAGCAGAAAGTAACTGCTTTGTTCGTCTTCCAAAAAGCACTGTAGACAATGAATATTTAATGGTAGACAAACCAATATGCTGAATGTGAGGAACAATGGCTTGAGAACATAGCTGGAAAGATTTGGTTACAGTGGAGGATCAAGTGAATTACAATTAGTCTAATGATGAAAGCTTTTACATTTTTGCTTTAAGGCTGCTGTCCTGAAATACTAGTCATGGGCTCATTATAAATCTCAAGTATATGTATGGTCCACACAGCATTTTCATATGCATTCAGATACTACATATCTACAATTATCAGCACACTTTCAGATGAGCCTGAGGCTGAATTTCACTTTACTTTTCTTAGTTTATCTTTTTTTTTTTTTTTTTTTTTAACCTGGGGCGCAAGAGAGAAGGCATGTCAATGTAGTCTTCTTCGTTTTCTGAAGGCATTTTAAACAGCTGCTGACAATGTAGTCACTGAGTTCCCTGAATAAAAAAATAAAGAATCATCTGATCATACACCAGTAAAGAGAGCTGTACAAGTCAGGCTTACCTGTGGACAGTTTTCCTAAGGAAGCTCTGCAATCAATCTAACTGGGAGAATTTTCTTCCTTTAAAATATTTGGCTAGTCCTTCCATTCTTTGAGAATATTTATCTTAATGGTTCTAAAATTTGATGAGAAGGATCCACTTAATTTATATGAAACATTAGGATTATCAGGGCCCATTTGGCGAATTCTGTGAGTTATTGAGGTGTGTGTGTGTGTGTGTTGTGTGTGTGTGTACTGAGGATGGTAGCTGTGAAAAAGCAAACTTTAAATTCCAGAATATGTCTGCTATCTCATTACTATATTTCTTCAGTTCACAGCAAAATAGAGATTTTTCCAAATATGCCTACTCTCATTCATACATAATGCCCCTCATTATTAACACTCTCATTATTTTTACCTTCCTAAATAAACTCTTCAGAAAATATGATGCTATTTTCTCCTTTCAGATTCTTTATTCAATAATTATTTGTTTTGAGATCTTGAAATTCTCTTGAAATTTTGTTGTTTTTTTTTTTCATTAGTGAAGTAAATTGGGATACTGTATAGACAAGAGATAGATATAAGCCAAGAATTTAGGGACCAATCAGAAAATAGTAAACATATAAGCTTTTAAAGAACAATTCTGTCACTCTGAAACAGTCAAGTTAGGCTGTGTAACTTGAAATAATTTATTTGAGTTCTTTGTGCCTCGATTTCTTCAGCTGTACATAAAAGCCTAAAAATAGTATAGAATTTAGTATGTAAGTGTGTTACAGAGATCAAATTAAATTAATGCATGCAAAATCACTTAATACTACATATGCCAAGATCTGATAAAAGTAGTATTAAGTGCTCTATCAATATTATACCTCTGCTATAATTATTTGCATTTTATACAAAATCTGATGAACATTATTATATATGTGTCAGTCAGAATTATTTTCTGATCTAGATCAATAAATACCCATATTTCCATATAATTTTGTAACATGGTCATGGATCTAAATTGTGCTACTGTAATTGATACCATATAAATATATCCATATATCACATCTTCTACTTATCATTTTAGTCTATATGTGCCACTGTTACTGGCTTTTAGCATCCTGTAGATTATTTCCAGGTTATTGGTATCCTGAACAAAAAATTGGACAAGGCACATAATCCAAGGTACCAAGAATTTGTATTTATTAAAAATAAGAAAAGAAATACATTCTGCATAGTAAGAGGTCACTGAGGGAGCTCATAGTAGCTAGAAGGTTAATGGGAGTGTTTTACCTCTCCCATTCCTTGGTTTGAAGTCATATCTAGACTTTCCTACCTAATGACCGCTAGGTTCCATGACAGATGAAAATGAAAAATTGAAGATAACCCTTTGATTAGTTCCTGCTTCAGGGTTTGGGGGCTGTGTTTTGTGCATGTGTTTTGGGTGGTATCCACCAGTGCTTACTTGAAAAACATATTGAATACAAGATATCCAAATATATAAAAATTTACAAGATTGGCTTATAGTGACCATTCACAGTCAGGTATGAAGAATGCACAAGGGCTGTCTGTGTGCTGGAGATCCATGTGAGCCAGTTGAGACTTGGAGTTCAGTGCAATGTCCTGTGTGAGTCCATCCTGGGGAGGTCATACAGTTTGTGCTGGAGGCTGAAGGGTATATGAGAGAAGTTAGATTATGTCCAAGGTGAAGATGAAGACTGGAGCTCTTCTGATAAAACAGAAGTAAACCTTCCTTCCCCATTTCTCTCTTATTCTGTTCAGGTGACAAGCCTACTGGTTAGCACCACTCATACCTGGTGTGGGTCTACTGTCTTCCTAAATCCCTTTAGCCACACCCAGAATGATGCTGATCCAGTTCATTTGAGTGTTTCTTACTCAAAGTGGCAAGCAGTTAACTACCACAATGTCTGTGTTTGGCAGTCAAGCACACTTGCTCAGCCAGTTTGCCTCATCTTAACCTTCTGTTTTATTTTTTTCTAAGAGGTGTAACTCCTTTTGGGGTGTAAGGAAGTGGAGACAGAAGTAATAAGAACTGTTACTTTATATAGCTACTTTTGGATGAACATGGTTGTATGTAGGCCCTGTCTACCTGGGATTGTGTGATCTCTGACTACCTTGAGATATTGGGGTTCACTGTCTGGACTGGGAAAAACCCTATCAGAAGACATCGAAAAAATGGTGGCTATTTATCTAGAATGTTGAGTTCCGTATTTAGTGGGAGACAGCTTAGTAAATTCACTAGGAGAGTAATGGGTTTAACATAAAATGCCACCACAAATATGCTTCAGGTGCCCAGGCAATATTTCTTGTTACAGGTCCTGTTACATGTGTCTCCTAGAAACACTGATCACTGTGATGTATAGCTGGTCATTATGATGCATAGGAATCAATCAATAACTGCCAAATATTCTGCTTCTGAACTTCTTGCTTACCTGCTTCATCTAAGCCTCAAGTGATCAAGAATCAGGGCCTGATAATTTTGGAATGATCTCAAACCAATGCCCATTGACATAAATAAATCAGCCTCCAAATCCTAGGTGTCGTTTTTTATGTGTCTGCTTCCTGCAGTAGATCACTATCTGAGTCTTCTTTTTGTTTTGTATTTTTTTAGGGAAGGGTCTACAGGGTGTTCAGGGTCTCACTACTAGATTGGATTCATAGTGATCTGCCTGTTTATAGCCTCCCAAGAGCTGGGATTACAAGTGTGCACCACCACGCCCAGTCTCAATTGCCATCTCAGCATGCCCTAGGGGCAGGGCCGGCACACACAGCAGCCCAGGGGATTGAACCCCTGGGCCTTGAACCTCCTTGCATGTGCTTTAATCTGCTGAGCTATTTGGCTAGCCCTACTATCTGAATCTTTGAATGAATAAACTTCATTGCTAGGTTGAGAAGGTTAAGTTCAAATAAAAGGAGTAAGTCAGAACATTTTATAGTCCGTCTTAAAAGAATTATGACAGATCCATTATTTTTCCATGCTATTATTTGGGACAATTTTTCTAAGGAGTTTTATTTCCATATTTTCTGTAAAGAAGAAAGCATGATGAAGAAAGGTATTAGATAAACTACCAAGAGCCTGAGAGGTGGGTCTTCAGAAAAATTACCCAAACTATGGATTCATTAAAGCCAGGAGTCCTAATACAAGTTCCCAATTTAGCTGTGGATCAGGGGTCATTAGTGACTCTACTTATCTGCACCCAGATCAGTACTGAAGTTTCATATTTTGAAGAGAAGCCTTAGAGCTTCCAGAAGTTTAGCCTCAGGTCTTCCAAAAGTTTAAAGGAATAGTTTTATTCTTTACACAATTCCCTCAGACAGTCCAGGTGAGGCTGGCTTTGTGTTATAAAGGTGAATTAGCTATCTATCTCTACAACCTTTACTATAGTGGGTGTGGCAAGGATCACTGAAAAGGGCCCTTTCACCTTGGTTTTAATTGTTCTACAGGTGCCTTTTCTTTCCACGTTTTAATGAGTACTTGGTTTCCAGGAAGGACACTAGGTGGTCTCCCTGAGCTAGGAGCTGGCAGGACTTTGTTCCCACAGAGTTGGATAACTTGTTGTCCTTGGCCCAGATTAAAATGTGAGAGTCTTGTGGCCTGAGTCCACTACCATGTGAGAATATAGGAGAGGCTTACCATATAGCATCTCAAATGAATTCGTATTTAGCCCAGTTGGGGAAGTGTTTCAAGTCTTCATGAAGGTTGAAGACTCAGAAGTCTTTTTGCAAAGTTTTGCCAGAGTTCACTTTAGGGTTTGGTTGGCTCTTTTGACCTTTCTAGAGGACTAAGATCTCCATACAGACTATATTCCTAATACCTTTGCCACCTCCTGAGTTATGTGAGAAATAAAAGAAGGCCCGTTGTCATTCTGAAGGGGCTAGGATAATCCGGAGCAGTGAATTATTCCTTTAAGGAGCAACTTGACTACTTTGATGGCCCTTTCTTAATGGGTTAGGGAAGGCCTCAATTCAGCCTGCAAACATGTCAACAGAGCAAGAGAGGGAAGCCTAGGGCAGGAGCCCTTTTAAGGACCTGTTGAGACCCTGAGACATACCCTTATGAGACTCAAATTGTACCACCAAATATCTCTGGAGAAGTTACCAACACTTGTACCTTTTCCTTGGACCTCACCATAAGCTGGTGTCCACTATAATTCCTTAAAGACCAGCTAGCCATTTGAAAAACAGTTTCCCTCCTATTTATCCCAGTGATTAGAAATTTTGGTAATTACTTTTTTAAGCAATAGAAAAAAGAAATGTCTTTTGAGCATATAAGAGAAAAAACAGTGCAACAAACTCTAAGTACAAGGGTAGCATCTGTTATCTATTGACTAAAATACTTCAGTTCTGCTTTTGCACACTCACAGTTGGTTGAGTGGCCTTTCATTGCCCACTTGTTTTGCTCAAGCCCTCAGGCATGTTTCTAAATTACCTGAATTTCTATTAAAATAAACACAAATCTTCTCTAAGTAGATTTAGAAAAGGGGAGGAATCTCATGTGTTCCCTGAAATTAGAGACCTTAGCTCGTAACTGTAAAGGTGAAATTTCCTTGTGTCTTTGAGGTCAGCTGGAAAAAATGACAGACAAACACGGAGAACATGACCAATTCACACGGCCAAAAAATAAAATGGGATGTCTTTCCAACATCAGCCAGGAACTCAACAGCCAAACACGATGGAAAGATGAACAGGGATGGCTCCCTGAGGTCCTAATAGAACCCTCAGAGAGTGACTCACTAAGGATACCTAGAGATAAAAGGCCATCGAGGGGAAGAGCACTAATAAGATTTGGAGCACCAAAACAAGGATGTCAGAGTAGGCAGCTACTGTATAGCTCCTCTCTCAAAGGAAAGAGAAAGCTGAACAAAGTACTGGGAACAACAAAATGTAGGTGTGAATGCACGATATTAAACTTTAGGGGACACACACACACACACACACACACACACACACACAGAATCTATATAGTCTGTTTTGTGATTAGGCCAGTAGCAGAAACCCTGTCAGCTCTCAACCAAGTCATATCTGCAGCAAATGACCCAAACTGGCTGAGAAAACAGGCCATACACTTCCTCTCCACCTCCCATGTGGGGACATACCAGGGAACTGTTCCTAGGGGCTATTAGAAGTATCTTGAGTTTTCCAGCTTGCATTAATTTTTCTTACCCTCCAGCTCTTTGTCTCTCCCTGATAACTAGCAATACCAAGAAAAAAGTTAAAGGATTTGAGTTATTTGACAGATGAAAGCCTGAGTGGGAGAAAAAGGGCAAGAAGGGGATAGATTATTTTTTTATGGGAGTGAGGAGAAAAAAGAAAAAAAGTCCTTCGCAGCTTGAGTCCATAGATGAGAGAGAGAAAGCTGTGCCAAAACAAACAAAACTGTGATGATCTCCTGAATGGCTCACCAGGAAAATTATTGCCAGCTTTTGGCCTCTAGTAAAGACGAGGCTCTTGGTGTGCTGAACAAAGAGTCAGGCAAGACATGTGAAAAATGTAGAGAAGATCTGCATGTATTAGAGGTCAGAAGAGAAATATGCTCCGCAGAAGGAGACCAAGCCACAGTGGTCCTGAGGTTAATGGTGGAAGCCTTTCATACCTCCCATTCCTCAGCCTGATGTCAGATCTCAGCTATCAAAAATCTGCTTGGCTTCATGTCCAATGTGAATTAGAAAAACCCTGAAGATCGCACTTTCTGATCGGTCCCGGGTGCAAGGCTTAGCGGCTGTGTTCCCCACATGTGCTCTGGGTCTCTGTGATTCGCAGATGATGCCCACTTGCTCAGCCAGTTTGCCCCAACCTAATCTCATACTTCAGTAGTATTCTGTGGTTTAGGGAAGGGTTCTGTGTGGTGCCCACTGCTGAACCCAAGACTTCAGTATGCTAGACACTTACTTTACTACTGTGCATACTTTCAGCCAATCTTAATATTATTTATTTATTTTGTTAATCCTCTAGCTATTATTATTATTATTATTTTAATGTACTTCACAGACAGTCTCACTATGTATCTTAGTGATCCTCCTGTTTACAGCCTCCTCAGTGCTGGGATTATGGGTATACACCACCGTGTCCTGACTTGATGTCTGGCTCAGTGCGTCCTAGGGCAGGGCGGGCATGGCAAGCGGTACAGGGCATCAAATCCTGGTCCCTGCGCTTGCCTAAGCAGGTGTTTAGTCTGCTAAGCTATCTCGTTGGCCTCTCTGGCTATTTTTTTGCTTTGTTTAATGTGCCGCTCAAGATCAAACCAGAACCTCATGAATGCTAAGTGTGCTCTTTATCACTCTACTATATACCTAGGTCCTAAAAATGTAAATATTTTTGGGCATTTGAGCATTTGGCTAATTTTTCCTATGATAGGTAATGCTGCAATGAAAATTGTTTTAGTTTTCTTCACTGTTTGTGAAGGGATGTGTAAAGGATCATAAGTAAAGGTATATGTGGGGTGTGGTGCATGCCTATAATCCTAGCATTTGGAAGGCTGAGGCAGGAGGATCGCCACAAATCTGAGGCTAGTCTGGGCTACATAATGAATTTGAGACCAGCCTAAACTACATAGCAAGATCATATATATATATATATATATATATATATATATATATATATATTAGGAAAAAATGATGTACATTACTCATTAAAACCATGTTACCATTTTACATTTCTCCTTTTAATATATAGAACATCTCTTCTTCCTCCCCAACCCTGGGAAAGATACATCAAGATTGGGTTTCATAATTTTTAATTTTTCTATTCTAATATGTTTCCATATAACTTTCATGTTGGTTTAGTTTATATGTATTTTCATTTCTAATAAAACTTTTATTTTTAAAAGTACAGTGACTTATTGTAAGTTTTCAGGACTACAAACCTTTTGACCATTCAGGTGGAAAGTAGTTATTGATTGACATAGGCATGTATTTCTTTATCTTTTTTTGGGAGAGAACACTTATCAAATGATTATTGTAATATAGTTATTGTGTACTATTTTTCTTTATAATATTTTTAATTTAAATCTTTTGCATAAAGATTGAAAAATTTTAAGTATATTCAATCCTGCTTGCTTTCAGTGACAACCTCCATTTCCTTCAGTTGTTAGAAGTGTTTTTCCCTTCATATCAGGAATAAATACGTTCTTTAGTTTTTTAAAAAAATGCTCTGACTTTTTAGTATAGCTGGAATTAATTGTTATGTTCAGTCTCTTGTATTTTGTATCTAAGTTGATTTTTTTGAAACCTATTGCCAACTTTTTGTTTAAAAGAATTCCTTATTTATTGGATACAGGGTCTCACTACAAGGCTCAGACATGTAGTGATCTTCCTGTCTCAGCATTCCCAGTGCTGGGATTATAGGTGTGCACCACCATGTCGGGTTTTAGGGTGGCACAGCAAGTGGTACCGGGTTCAAACTCAGATCCTGTGTTTGCCAGGCAGGCGCTTAGATCGCTGAGCTATCTCCCCAGCCCAATAATGCATTGTTTGATATGATGAATTCTGTCTTCTATTTGTATATACTGATGTTTTTATCCACTGACATTTTAAATATGCAGCTATATAAAATGCAAAATATATTAAAACATTTGACATGTTTTAGGATATATTCCCTGTTTAGTTATAGTGGTGGCAGAGTACCCTTGTTATAGTTCTGTTTTTTAAAAAAGTAAATTGGCTCAAGTGTTTCTGATTCTAGTTTTTTTCTGCTTTTTGAGATGGAGCCTTATTTAAATTCATGAGCTCAAGCGATCCTCCTGCTTCAGCCTCCTGAATCACTAGAACCTCATTCATATGCCACTGTGCTTTACTGTTTCTCCATAAGCAGATTTTTTTTTTTTTTTTTTGAGACAGGGTCTCACTATGCAGTTCAGGCTGGCCTTAAGCTCACTTTGTAGCTCAGGCTGGTCTCAAACTCACAACAATCCTCCTGCCTCAGCCTCCCTAGTGCTGGGATTACAGGCCTGCGCCACCACGCCCGGCTTCATAAGCAGATTTTTAAACAACACATAACATGGTCATTTTCTTCAAAAAACAATCTTTAATCTTAAAGTTGCATGAAATTATTGAGCTAATATTAGAGAATAAAAATAATAATAATTATCATTATATTTTTGCAGAACCAGGGATTGAATTCAGGCCCTTGCACTTGCCAGGCAAGCACTTATTCCACTGAGCCATTTCCCTGCTCCCCCTAAAAAAGAATAAAAATAATTAAAATGCAGAGGTATGAAGAACAAAGTTATAAAAGAGGAATGTTGGGGTGCTCAGATTCACCCGACCTTGGTTTCGATCCTAGTCCTCTTAATTATTAGCTATGTGACACTAGGCATATTTATAACACAACGGGTTTCAACTTTATCCTTTATAAAATGGATATATTACCACAGTTGTTATGAGTATTTAAGCAATTAATGTATTTAAAGTGTAAAAGACTGGGGGCTGGGGATATAGCTCAGTGGCATAGGCCACTGGCAAGCGTGAAGTCTGAAGTTTAATCCCTGGTATCAAAAAGAAAGTTTTTTAAAAAATAAAAATAAAGTGTAAAAGTTCTAAAATAGTGCCTGGTGTATAATCATGATTTATTATTAAGTGAACTTAGTGCTACAGGCCTATAATTTCAGCACTTTTCCATGTTGAGGCAGAAGGATTACAAATTTAATCTCAGCCGAGGCAGTTTAAGAAGACTCCATTAAAAAGTGAAGAAAAAGAAAACGAAGGGTGGAAAGTGCTGGGGATGTCATTCAGGGTAAAGGCCCAGAGTTCTGAGCCTAGTACTGGAAACAAACTTTTCATATCATTATTTTTATCATCCTCATAATTAAACTTAATAAGTCAGAATTTTAACCAAGGTATTTTTAAATTCATACTACCCATCTTGCTACCATCTACTGCTTTTAAAATTAGTAAGTCCTCAGGGTTCTGTTTCTAGTTTCTGAATTGCCTGATTTGATCAGAACATCTTTATTATTAAATATACTCTTTTCACAATTTGGTACATACATATATTCCTATGCTTTTATTTTTATCTTTGTCATCTTTTCCATTTTAATGATTTCCATGACCTTATTTCAAAAGTCCAAGCAAACAAGATAATTTCAACAATGACAAAGAACTTCACAAGGCTCATTCATGCTGAAGCAGCCAACTGTTCTGTTGCACTTTAACTGACTGCTACTCTTTCAGAGAGGGCAAATTCCAAGTTGGAAGAGCACAGGGCTTACGAAGAGTTGGATCTAAACTCTAGTTTAGACGTTTTCAGTGACTATTAGATTAAACCAAATCAGATACTACATGCAGACTCTACTAAAAAAGTACCTGGCACATAATATACTTCAAATGAAAAAGTATTGCTGGGCTCAGTGTAGAGTGCTTGCCTGGCATACACAAGGGTCTGGATTTGGTTCCTGGCACTGTGAAAAGCCAAAAATAAGTGAGAGAATGTTTCTTGTCCTTTTCTCTTTTCTTTTTCCTGCTCTATGGTTTCCATTTCATATCCACCAAGGCTTCTTCTAATTTGTCTGAATGAGCACTCTCCACACTGCTGAGGAGAGCTCATTTATGGCGAGTGGCTCCCAAGATCTATTTGACAGTCACCATATTGGACAGATGTTTTTGAACTTTCATAACAATTCATTAAATTATTCTAAATTCTCCATAAAATCGGACAGAGGACCAAACATAGCAAAATTAAAAAAAAAAATAAATCCTCTGGACAGCTGAGTGAAACAACTAGGCCAGCTATTTGGGACCCAGCCAGGAGGTGGAAAGTAGCCTGAAAACACAGCAATGCTCTCTAGAGTAATACAGCAACACTCTCTCAAAGCATCCGTGGAAAACATCTACAACAAACTTGTGTGATAAGGTGTCTGGATGACCACAAAGTAACTGAGGATAGCTGTGTCCACTATAAGAGCTGCATGTTATCAGCAGCTAAACAGTACAAAGTAGGGGGAAACAATGAGGTACTGGATGAACTGAGAATCTCTAAACTGGCAACAGGTGGGCATGGTAGTGGATGCTTGGAATCTCAGAGGAGGATTTCCATAAGTTTGAAGCCAGTCTGGGCTATACAGAGACTTTAAGGATAAAGTAGGAGGATTGCTTTGAGTTTGAGGCCCAGCCTGAGTACATAGTGAACTCAAGGCTAGCCTTCACTGTACAGGGAGACTGTGTTAAAAGAAAACAAAGCAAACAAAAACAGCCAATAAGGCTTACTAGAAAGTTTGGAGGGTTCAGTCTGAGGATAGTAACTGAAACCAGAAAAGTTTTGCACACTCTAATATCAGGGAATTCAAAGAGTGTAGAGGGGTACAGGGTATATTGAAAACAAAACAGTCAAATTTCTATTCCCAAGAAAGCACTACATGGAGAAGGAACTGTTGGGAAAAGAATGCTCAATAGAGCTGGAACAGTAAAGAAAAGAGATGGTACACATAAAAAGTAAGCTAGGAGTCACGTGTGAGGGCACACCCCTGTAATGTGTTCAAGCTCAGCATGGGAAATCTGGTGTCTTAGTGTACAAATAAAAATAGGAAGACTCAAAAATAAATAACAAAAGGGATGGAGGATGTAGGCCAGTGCAAAGGCTTTCGATTCAATCCCCAGTACAGGAAAGAGAGAGAAAAAGAGAGAGAGAGAGAGAGACCATGAAAACAACAGAGAGTGAACAAGTGAGCTATAGAATTGTGAAGTTAGAGGTACTGCTCCAAATCTTACCTGCTTCTAAAAGTTTAAGAGAAAATTATTTCACATTAAATAAATGACCAAAAAAATTACCAAAGTTAGACCCCAGACAAAATCACTAACAGAAAAAGAATGAAAAGCTGAGTAACGTTCCTATGTGCAATGGCAAAAAATGCCCCAAAGATCCACTTTCAGAATAGAGGAAACCTAATATTTATTATTTTAGCGTGAACTAAAAGATACTAGAGACATCATATAAGATTGGAAAAGACCACAAAAGTGAGAATTGGGAAACATCAAAAATGAGGGGTTACCTGTTATTTCCCTAATGGTGTCATTTCAGTTGCTCATCTTTTTGAGTGGAACTTTTACTTTAGAGGGGTCTAAATTTTTTTGAGTTCATTTTATATTTGAAATAATAGTCTACCCATAGAGGAATAGCTGAATTTTTTTTCATTCTATTGTCTATTTATTCTACAGATTGTTTTTCTTGTTAGGCAGAAGTTTTTTTAAATTGATACAGCCCTATTTATTGATCATTAATAATATTTCTTATGTACTTATGATTTTGTTATTTTAAAAGTCTCTTAACTATGCATATTTCTCAAATTTTTAACCTGTTGTATATTCCAACAAATTAATTGTTTCTGTTTTAATAGCCAGTTCTTTGAGCCACTTTGATTTTAGTTTGTATTCGGTGATAAATATATTTGGAATGTGAAAAAATAGTGTTTTACAAAAAAAAGTGTTAGAATTCACAAAAAAAGGTATGGAATCAATTCAGAAATAAAGAGTAAAGTAGAAGTAATATAAAGATAAACAAATGCATCAGATAATTTCTTAAAAATAACAGAAATAAAAGGGGAAAATCATATGAAAAATTGAAGGAAGGCCATAAAAAAGTTGAAGACAAAGTGACAAGTGTAAGTAAAAATAACATACTACACGTCTGGTGGATGCGCCTAATGGGTAAAACCCCCAAAGTATGGAGGAGAATAACTACCAAAAAAAATCCATAGTCAAGTACACCTTCTTGAAATTATCAAAGTACTAATTATTAATTAAAAATATATGTTGAAAGTTTATACTATACCATATGCCAAATATTCACACAAAGCTAATACCAAATATATGAAGAATGTTATTAAATTTTAGGGATTTTTTTTTCAGGGTCTCACTATGCAGCCCACACTCATAGTGATCCTCATCATTTCTACCTCCCTAGTGCTAGGATTACAGGCACTCGCCACCATGCCCAGACTCCATCACCGGCTCAGCGTACCCGAAGGCAGGGCTGGCGCGGCACGCAGGGATTGAACCCTGGTCCCTGCGCTTACCTAATCAAGCACTTAGTCTGCTAAGCTATACCACCAGCCCTGTTACTAAATTTTAAAGGAAAAATTTCTTTTGAGATTCCAGACAGAAGTCCACTTATATAGGGAAAATTATGATTTCTCATCACATATGATTCTCAATGTGGAAATTTATATGTAGTATAGATATAGATACAGGCAATAAATAACTAACAATAAATACCTAGTGCAGGCCGGTGAGATAGTTCAGTGGTCTAAAGCACCTGTTTAGGCAAGCTTATGCAAACTTAGGCAAGAGCAGAGACCAGGGTTCAATCCCTGGCGTCACGTGCCATACCAGCCCTGCCTGCAGTGTGGGCTGAGCTGGCCACAAAATATCTAGATAGATAAATAGAGTTTTTGTGAATGGAGCAAGCAACCCAATATGAACTTTCTTAGTCCTGGGTTGTGGCTTAAAACCTTTTCCTATAGAAAGAAGCTAGTTTCATAAAGAAAATGCTAACTCTAAGTTTGGGACAAGAGATATGAAAGATAATCCTGGAAAATACTATGTCACTCAGCTTTTCATTGCTGTGACAAGTACTGAGAAAATAAAATTCATGAAAGAAAAGAATTAGTTTGCCTCTTGGTTTCAGAGAGTTCAGTCCATGGCAGATTGTCTGTGGCCTTATGGCAGTTATAGTGCAGAACATCATGGCAAAGGCCTGTGTCAGAAGAGGTCACTCACATTATGGCAGCTAGGAAGTGAGAGAAACAGGAAGGTGCTGGGTTTCTGATACCTCCTACAAAAGCACACTCAGTGACCTGCCATTATGGCCACCTCTGAAAATCACACCACTTCCAACAGGCTAGTGACCAGGCCTTTAACACGTGGGTCACTGAGGGATCATTTGAGATCTAAGCCATGTCACCTTATATCATGGCAAGAACGATCTCAGAGGTTACTAGTCTCCTGTGATAAGGACCCCAGGAGCCAATCTGAGCTCCCAAAAGACAAAGATAAGAAAAATTAATAAGTGGAATGGACTGAAATACACACCTACATACTTAAAAAACAAAAAACAAAAAACACTTATTTGGGTACTCTTGTAGAATTCTAGTACTTAGCTTTTCATTGTGTGACAAAATACGTGATGTAAACAATTTACAAGGAGGAAAGATCCTTCTTGCTCAGGAATGCCTGCTGGTTCCATTGCTCTCAGGTCCATGCCAAGGTAAAGCTTTACAGCAGGAAGATGTGGCAAAGGAAGGCTGCTTGCTTCATGGTGGCCAGAGAACAGAAAAAAAGGGGCTGCGAACAGAACTTATTCTTCAAAGGCACAGGCAGAGTGACCTACTTCTCCAATTCAGCCCTGCATCTGAGAGTTTCTACCATATCCCAGTGGTGCCATCGACTAGAGACCAAACTTTCAACACACGACCTTGGGCAGAGGGGACAGCATATAGATCCAAACAATTGCATACAGGGAATAATTCAAAGTTTTATTAAAATTTGGAAATATAGCCAGGCACAGTGGCTTATGCCTGTCATCCCAACTACTCAAGAGGCTAAAGCAAGAGGATTTCAAGTTCAAGGCCAGCCTGGGCAAATTAGTGAGACTCTGTCCCAGTGAAACACTGAAAAGGCTGGGATGTAGCTCAGTGGTACAGGACTCCTGTGTTCAGCCCTCAGTTCTGAAAAAAAATTGGTAAATACAAGGTAAGAATTTAGGCTCTTCCCTATCCACTAGGTAATTACATGTTAAAGGAGGGAGGGGTTGCTGAGATAGCTCAGCAGTCTAGCACCTGCCTGGCAAGCACAAAGACCCCAGATTGACCCCCAGTACTGCATGCCATGTTGGTCTCAAAATGGGCGTGGTGCTGCATGCCTGCAATCCTAGTGCTGGGGAGGCTGAGATAGGAGGATCACTACAAGTCTGAACTGCACAGTGAGACCTTGTATCCCCTCCTTAAGAAAAATAAATAAGAAAAGAAAAAAAAATAAAGGAGGGAAATTTCTTTTTTTTTCCCTCTCTCTTTTCTTTCATTATCTCTTTCTGGCATGAGGGGGGAGGAGGGGACAGGACTTGCTGTGTTCCTCAGGCTGAGCTCCAGCTCACAATCTTCCAGCTTCAGCCTTGCAATAGCTGGGATTTTAGGCATGTACCATCATGCTCAGCTTAGAAATCTCTTTTTATAGATAAATGTCAGCTAATCCATGAAGAAGAAATGATTCAGCTAGACTACCATTGTTTCAAGCTCTCACAAAGGTAGGCTTTAAGCATCAGTGATTACTAACAGCAAGGGTGTGATGTGTGGGCCTTCCAGTAAGGGTACATAATATGCCGGTGTCACATTGATCCCCACACCAGAATCAAACCTGAATCTAAGAAACTGGCAGGCCTAGCCATGGGAACTGGAGAGAAAAAGGTCTAATAATCTCATGTACTCAATAGATTTATTACAAAGAGAATAAAAAAGATTGAGAGGAAAAAAATAGATGTTTTGGAAAATAACTCAAACTAGACAGGCACAGTGAATGCCACATGCCTCTCTAATCCTAGCACTCTGGGAGGTTGCAAGCAAGAGGACCCTGAGTTTGCGTCCATCATGAGCAACTCAATGAGACATTGTCTCTTAAAAAAAAAAAAGACAGAGGATATGAAGACCCAGGTTCAATCTCCAACACTAAAAAAAAAGTGGCAAAACTATATATTATTTAGAGATGGATATGTGGCTGACAAAATTATAAAGAATAGCAAGGAAATTAAAAGATACTGACTTTAGAAATTTATCAAACTATGAACTTATTTTAGGTGGTTTTCTGTATCTGTGTTACTTTTTACATTGCACAAGATTTCAAGAAAATTTACCCCTATCTTTCTGGATGCAAGGTTTAAATGAACATTTAAAAGGCTGTTTCGAGTACATTGAGCTCCATAGAGACAGCGCTGAGGCAAGCAAGAGCCAGACTGGCACCAGGTGACTCTACCTCACTGAGGAAAACAAGTAAACGTGGGCAAAAGAGATCCTAAGAAGCCAAAAGGCAAGATGTCATCATATGCATTCTTTGAGCAAACTTGCCGGGAGGAGCACAGGAAGATGCTTCTGTTAACTTCTCGAGTTTTCAAGAAGTGCTCAGAGAGCTGGAAGACCATGTCTGCTGAAGAAAAAGGAAAATCTGAAGACATGGCAAAAGCGGACAAGACTCGTTATGAAAGAGAAATGAAAACTTATATTCTTAGAGAAACAAAAAAGAAGGTCAAGGATCCCAATCGCCCGAGAGACCTCCTTCGGCCTCCTTCTTGTTCTGTTCTGAGTATAGCCCAAAAATCAAAGGAGAACATCCTGGCCTCTCCATTGGTGATGTCGCAAAGAAACTTGGAGAAATGTGGAATGATACTGCAGCAGATGACAACCAGCCCTACAAGAAGGCTGCTCGGCTGAAGGAGAAGTATGAAGAGGACATTGCTGCCTCCAGGGCTAAAGGAGAACCTGATGCAGCCCAAAAGGGAGTTGTCAAGGCTGAAAAAAGCAAGAAAAAGAAGGAAGAGGAGGAGGAGGAGGAGGAGGATGAAGATGAGGAAGAAGAAGAGGAAGAGGATGAGGAAGAGGATGATGATGAATAAGCTAGTTCTAGTGCAATTTTTTTTCTTGTCTATAAAGCATTAAACCCCCCTGTACACAATTCACTTCTTTCAGAAAAAAAAAAAATTGAAATGTAAGGCTGTGTAAGATTTGCTTTTGAACTGTACACTGTCGTTTTTTGGTATAGTTAACACACTACCAAGTGTGTCTTTAGATAGCCCTGTCCAACTGGTATTTTTAATATCCACTAACCTTGCCTGGCACAGGATGGGGGTTTTAAATTGGCATGGAAATTTAAAGCAGGTTCTTGTTGGTGCACAGCACAAATTAGTTATATATGGGGACAATAATTTTTCATCTTCAGTTGTGTCTGATGCAGCTTATATGAAATAATTGCTCTGTTAACTGAATACCACTCTGTAATTGCAAAAAAAAGCTACAATTGTTTTGTTATTATTCTTAATGTTTCTAAGTAAATACAATTTTTTATTAAAAATAAAAAAGGGGCTGCTTCTAGGAATATGCATTTTAATATAAATCTATATGGGGTTAGCTAGAATGCCAAATCTGTTGAAATAAGCAACTTTGGGAAGTTACATTAAAAGCAGTACATTTTGTATTTTAAGTTTTCAGCAATGAAAAAATTCTTCTGCACTTAAAGACCATTAAGATGGAAATGGGATCATTTCTTGGCACTGGAGGGTATCTGTGAGAAAATATGAAAATTATTATTATTATTATTAATTTTTTTGGCAGAACTGGGGTTGAACTCAGGCCCTTAGGCTTGCCAGGGAAGTACTTATTCCACTGAGCCATCTCCCTCCAAAATATGAAAATTATCTGCTTACCAATCTACCACCTACTAGTCCCTTTTTAAATCTTATCTTTCTCTATTTTCTGTTTTGGTATCGTTATTGCATATATAGTATACAATAATGTAGTGCTATATAGAATGTTAATAACTAAGTATTGGGCATACACAGTCTTTAGTAAGACAGGACAGTATAGGTTAATTTTAATTTTTTTTTTTTTGGGTGGTTGAATCTGTTCTTATTTTCTTTTTAAATTGTTTTAAATTTTTGAAATGTTTTATGTATTTGATACAGGTTCTCACTACATGGCTCAGACTCATAGTGATTCTCCTGTCTCAGCCTCCCTAGGACTGGGATAACAGGTATGTGTTATCACACTCTGTTTTGGTGGCCTGCACAGTATTCCCCAGGTTCCAGGGCTGGCATGGTATGCAGTATTGGGGACTGAACCTGGGTCCTTTCATTACCAGGTAGTTTCTTAGACCACTGAGCTATCTCCCCAGCCAGACTGAAAGATTTGAAGGCTACTAGTTTGCTCACTTGAGTCAATGTTGTATGGAAAATGCAAGTCTTTCTGTAGTCTCAGGTTTGCTGACCTATGAGAATAGAAGTCAGTAATAGCAATAATTCTAAACATGTGATAATAAACAAATCATAAATATATAAATAATAATCCCTTATATTTTATCATCACCACAACCCTATGAGATCCAAAGAACTAATTCTGTAAAAGAGAAAATGAAATCTGGGCAGGTCAGATCAATCAAAGCATATCTAGGTGTCAAAACTAAACTTTTGGGGGCTGAGGAGATAGCTCAGTGGTCTAAGCACATGCCTGGCAAACACAAGGTCCTGAGTTCGACCATACTGGTCCTGAAACTGGGTGTGGTGGTGTATACCTATAATCTCAGTGCTGGGCAGGCAGGTTGAGACAAGGAGAGTCACTATGAGCCCAAACCATGTAGCAAGACCTTGTATCATAAAAAAAAAAAAATAAAAAAAAATTTAAAGACCAGCAAAACTAACCTTTTTAATTCCAGTTTTTGTGTTTTCAAGTTTTAGGGGGATAATATTTTTGTGCCTGATACCTATAAAGATTTGCAGATAACTAGCTTATACATTAATTGGAATTAGCTATAATTTTGTAGGTGCTTAAAAAGAGATTAGAAATAAATTTATGCAAAAACAGATAAATCTTTGGTGTTGTTAAACTATGTGATAGATTAGCAATTGATCTCAGTGTTCCAGGTATCCAAAGGTAAGATTTCCTTCCTTTTCTGGGAAGTCAGCCAGCACTAATTTAAAATGTAAGTACACTGCATGTGATTTAGGTAAACATAGCCCATACTCACTCTACAGAGCAAACAATGATGATAGTATTTTCTGTGGCTTTCCTAAATTGCCAGCCCACGTTTAGAGGAGTGATTGTATTTTGAAGAATGCTCAGGCAATAACACAAGGGCTAATTGCTGTTTATGTGGTTTATGGTTCTTCCTACATCATTATAATATGCAAAGGCTTGACATAGAACATTGTGCCATTTCAGTGCATACCACTTCCAAAGGGGGAAGATTTCAGAGTCAACCATGTATTGAAGCCATGAATCAGTCCAAACAAAAAAATGGAGTGAGTCAACTATCAATCAATAGTGAGGTCTGCATTCTGCTTTGATCATGATATGGCAAAAGTGCACATAAGAGTTCATGACTGCATCATTTTCAGATAATTACTGGTCAATTAGCAAGCCCTCTCAGGCTTTGCAATTAGTCAAGAGAGTAAGGCCAGAGAAATAAACTGAAAACAAATTCAAAAAATCTAGGTGGATTAATATCTCAAAAGTATGAGAAAAAAAGAAGTATGAGACAATAAAAGCCCAAGATTTGTTACTGATGTTTGTCATGAAGCAGTAAACAGGTTGAAATTGAAGACACATCCTCCTTTGAAGGAAAGACTCCATCTGATTAGAGCAAAGCCTAGTCAAGTTTAAGTGTGACACAATTATGATTCATTGTCAAGAGTGGATTACACAGACAACTAGTCTCTTTAGTCATGACGTTTTAAGCACTCAAAATAATCATTTTCAAAGTGGTTGCATAATGAACTTGCAGTGCTCTATTTTAAAAATTTCTCCCTCACATGAGGAGGTCCATAGCAGAATTACAAAGTTCTTTTGTGTATTAATTATAATAACTTTGGCATAATGCCATGAGATTGGTTCCTTCCACAGAGTGTATAAATGGATATGCTTCCATGGGGGTGGTAAAAGTTTATCAGTTATCACTTTGATAAAAGGAAGCTACATTCCCTCACTATACTGCTACTGCTATGTAATTGCAACAAAAATTAGTTTTGGAATTTTTCTTTTAAGTTGAATCCAGGACCTCATTCTAGACAGGCGCTGTACCACTGAGTTACGGTCCCAGATGAAGAAACTTTTTCTTTTCTTTCTTTCTTTTATTTAGTTTAGGACAGGGTCTACAGAGTGTCTCACTACATAGATCAGACTTGTAATGATTCTCCTGTTTTCAGCCTCCCAAGTGCTGGGATTATAGGTGTGCACCCCCATGCCCAGTCTCAGCATGTCCTGGGGGCTGGGCCCGCATGGCATGCCAGGGATCAAACCCCAGCCACTGCACTCTGCTGGCCCTAAGAAACTTTTTTTGAAATGCCTTACTTACAAATTGGCAGACTTCTGCAAGAACAACCCTACTCTGGTATTTACTCAAGAGTTTATTTGAGGGGCTTGGAAGATAGCTCAGTGGTCTAAGTGCCTGCATAGCAAGTGAAAAGACCTGGGTTAGATCCCTGGTACTGCACACTGTGCAGCCCCAGAATCCCAGGTGCATGGTGCTGGCCACTGAAACCAGGTGTGGTGGCACACACCTTTATCCCAGCACTGGGAAGGCTGAAACAGGAGGATAAGTAGGAGTCTAACCTGTGTGGCAAGACTCCATACCAGACAGATAAATAAATAAATAAATAAATAAATAAAAGATTGAAAACAGAGAATCTACTTGAGCCTCTAAGCACACTAGGAATAAATGATCAGGAACTAGAATTATTTATAAATGAATCATGGTCATTTTCTGCTCTCAAACTCTAGATTTCTTGCTATGTAGCCATTGCACAACCGGTCAGTTTGTGCATATTTTTTAAAAGTTATTTATTATTTTTTTTCCTGGGATTGAACTCAGGACCTTGTGCTTTTCAGGCAGGTGCTTATGCCGCTGAGCTATCTATCTATCTCCCTGGCCAGTTTGTGCATTTGAGCAATACATATTCGACCTTCCATGTGGATATTTGTAATATAACTTTTCACAAAACAGAAAAAATATAGTCATTAACAGTGCCATAAAATTCTAGCACTCTGATACTTTGTCAAAGATGGCTAAAAATTCTTTATCAAGTAGGAAATGATTTGCTGCAAATCTCTGGAACATTGTACATAGCAGCTGAGTCAATCTCTGAGACAAGAGATTTGTAGAGATGTTAGAATTTTGCCCTGAGCATAATTAACTTTCAGAAGTGTAAGTGAAGGAGCTTGTATCTGTCAGGGTTTTACTAGAGGAAAAGATATAACACAAGATGTACAAATGTATAAGAGATTACAAAATTGCCTTACCGATAGTCAGCCACAGAGTCGGATGAGGAAGCATGTAGAGGGCATCTGCACACTGGAGACTGAAGGATTCAGTTCAAGGTCTGGAGCTCACTGAAGTGTCCCTGCAAGTCTGTATTGGGAGACTGATGGGTCTGTGATGGAAGGCTGGTGAATCTACACCAGAAGGCTGAAGGGTCCAAGGCAAAAGCCCAAGAGTCAATGTTAGAAGCTGAGTTGAAGGTAAGGAGTGGAGCTCCTCAGAAGAAAATGGAACACTCCATCCTTCCTCATTTCCTTTTATATCCTTTAAGTAATGTACCACCCAAAGATGGTTCCTTTACGCCCTAGGGTGTGGAATTGCTGAGCTGGTTTAGTTAAGCTTCTAAACTCAAGTTGACACAGTCCATCAAACATGCCTGTCTGTCAAAGTGCAAGTCCCTGGGTTTAGTCCCTGTTATTTCCCCCAAACAAACAAAGAAACAAACAAAAATTGGGAGCTCTTGTCTGTTGTTACCTCTATATATAGCCAATCCCTGGTCTTTTACTCTATAGAGACTGGAATATTATTAGCCTAGTTTCTGGGTGAATACCTTCCTCCAACTGAGTTTTATTTCTCATGCTTTTGATTTTTATTCAAAGCCACAGTGAAAAAAGTCTAGATAAATTTTCTTATAGTATGTTTGTTTTCTCCCCACCCCATTTAGCAGTCTTAATCTAAAAAATGAGTAACAAAAATTTTTCTTGGAATTGAGTAGCTAGGAATGACTATTACCTTTCAAGGCTGGTAAGTTTAAGGAACTATTGGCTCCTTGGGAAATGGCAACTAACTAGTTAGGGCACTCCAGGAAGCCCTCAGTTGTAACTTGTTGATCAAGGTGTGTTTACTGCCTGTAACTTGCCATCCTCCCCTCTCAGCCTCCTGAGTAGTTGGGAGTACAGGTGTGTGCTACTACATCCAGCCTCCTGGGACCTTATTTTATGCTCAAAACATTTATTTTACAATTTACTGTCTCAGTCTTTTAGAGTTCACATCTCTGTTCAGCAAAGTGGAGATAGAGGTAAATGTTAATAATAAAAATCTCAGAGGCATCTGGATCAGGAGCAGAAGTGAAAGGACTTCATACAATTCCCGTGGAAATACTTCCTCTCTACTGAAGTCAAGGCACTTGAATTTCCCCCTTGAGAGTTAAGCCTTGGGTTCTTTTTCTTTCCTGACTAAATGTAACCTTGGGAAAGTTGGCTGGAATCTCTTCCCTGGGGAGATAAAATTCTAAGGAATTTGCTAATTCATCATTTCTACCACAGTCATAGCATGTTTGAGTTTTATATATTAAACTTTTCTGTCTTTATAAATGAATGAGAAAAAATGGGGTTAAAAGCATCTATTGAATATTCTGCCTCCCTTCTGATTAACACATGAGCAATTTGGTCACTTATGTCATTTATAAACAAAATTAGTTGATATAGAGACTTAGTCATTTTTGATGGCAAAGTGAAGAATTTTAAAATATTGGTGTTGATTTATTGTTCATGTGGTTCAAAATCCAAAAAAAACAGTCATATGGAATAAAAAGCTTTTCTTCAAATTTTGCCCAGCTCCATTTCAAGGCTAAACCAAACTTATCAGTTTCTAGTAATGTATCTTTTCATATAGTATATGCTAATACAAACAAAAATAAGTACACATGTACACACAAAGCTATATATGCACGCACATGCATGTAATGTCCTCCTATATGATGGAAAATGAAGCATATTAATCATTTAGGATTTTTAATATTTTGCACATAAGGTATCTTACTGATCATTTCATAGTAGTATAAAGTTTTCTTATTCTGTATTTAGTCTCCAAATGGTTTTAATTTATGATTTCATCGGGATTTAACATTCCTTTATTAATGAACATTTATACTGTTTTTCATTTTGTGTGTTCGTGTGTGTGTGTGTGTGTGTGTGTGAGTGATACTGGGGATTGAACAATGAACTGCACCACCAGCCTTTTTAGTATTTTATTATTTACTGAGACCTGGCATCATTAAATCACTAAGCTGCCCAAGCTGGGCATGTACAAATTTCATGTGCATGCCATACAGCACGTGCATTGCGAGATTAAACTCTCAGATGTACACTTACTGGCTAAAAGGATATGCACCTTTATAATTTTTTTTAGACACTGTGAATTGCACTCACTAGAGGTCAACATAATTTACACTCAGATTTTCATTGTGACTTCCCAGCCATTCTTCTATGAACCTTAAGTGTTTATTTAACTTTCTACTTCTTGACAATGTGACAAGTAAAAAAATAGTTTCTCAAAGTGGTAGTATTTATTTGTATTTTCTGCATAGATAAAAAAAATACGCATTTTTATTTTTAGGATCAAGAACCACAAAATTATGCGCAGTTATTATTTCATCCTGTGTATTGTTCCTGGAGTCTCTAGCAGGTCAGCATTAAAGTTCAGAGATTGAGAACATGGCAATATGCCCAGAACCAAGATGGAAAGAAAAGCCAAGAGGTCCCATTTCATGAATATTTGCCTTGACATAGTCCGTGGTGATGTCCCTAGAAGATAACTTTTGCTTTTATGTGAATGCAACTAGAAGCTAAGTTTCAGATTTCCCAATGTCCACAAAAGTAGTTCTAATAGCCGCAGTTTTTTTTGTTTTTTTGGTCTTTTGTTTTCTCAATTTATCCCGTACAAAAATGAAGTAAAACAAGTTCTGTATTTATAGAGATAACTCAAGCTCTCAATAGAACTGTGTGGGGTTGGGCCAAATCATTCAGGTCACGGGAAGGTTATAAAGATTAAATAATATGTTTAATACAAGGAACATTCTGCTTAAGGAAGAGGCATGTTGCCAATCAGCATAATTGTCTCATGACTTGCAGAAAAAAACATCAGTGGCTTTTTTTCTGTCTTGTTTTGGAGCACATTATGTGTGTATATTTTTGCATAGTGTGTATTTTTGCGTGAGGCAGAATCATCCAGTGGTGTTTATGCTCTGTCTGTTTAAATTTAATCACGTGTCTTTCTCTAAAGTTGTGGATCTTGTGTTTGTCTTTATAAGAGGGATTTCCAAAACAGGTGAGAGGTGTCATTACACAATGGAGGGAAAAAAAATTAGGAGTTAGGCCTGCTGGGCTTGTCCTTACCCCTCACTAGTTGTGTGACCGCCTGCAACCCACCTGGCCTTTCTTGCTTCAATTTCCTTACTTGAATAGAGATAATAATCTGACCTATATACACCTGGGTCTTGTTAAAGGCCATAATGGACCATTGTACATATAAAAAGGCTTGAGAACTGTACATTAGTCAGTCTTCTAACATTCGTGGTATAGACAGATTTGTGAAATGCAGCAGTCTCACTTTTTTTTTTCCCTCAGAAGAAGCTTTCTTAAAATGCTTTCAGTAAAACCATGCCAAGTATTAAAAAAAAAAAAAAAAAAAAAAGTTGAGCTCAGGTTGTGTGGCTATGAATGGTTCAGTAAAGTAGTATTTCTTCTAGACAGAATATCACCTTTTGAAAAACTTCCATTAGAAATATGCCTTATTGAAGAAAATATTTGATAGGCCTAAAAGCTTTGGCTAAAACTTGTTCAGCAAATAGCAAAAGACTCTGTTTGGAGAAAAGTGGGTCGGGCCTAGTTTCTCTGCCTGTTCTATTCTTTCCACAATTTATCTGAAGATCTAACAGCTGGAGGGCTCATTTCTTTAATCTTTAATAGGTGCTGCTAATAATCCTCTCAGCTGTAGCAGGAAGACAATTCAGAGTGCCGGTGAGACTCGCGGTGAGACAATCACTGCTGGCTCCTCGCGAGCGCCCACCCTGTAACTGTAAACTTTCCCACCCGCGCCCCGCGGCTCGCCGCAGCCGGAGGGCTCCGAAGGCCGGCGCAGGTGGCCGAGGGCAGCGCGAGGAGGCGGATTCCCTCTCGCAGCCCAGCTGACCCGGACCCCAGCCACAGGCGCAGCCCAGCTCTGGACGCCGCCGGGGTTAGCCAGGTGCGCAGCCTGGCTCCGAGGCGCACGCGGCAACAGGTGCGGGGGCGCGGGGCGCGGGGCGGCAGCCGCAGGGAGCGCGGCCGCCCGGCCTCCTTACTTACGGCGCCCCGAGATCGCTCCCTCGCTCCACCCCCTGGCGGCGGGAGGCGGGGAAGCCGAAGCGCCCGACTCCAGATTCCCGCAGGCGGCCGCGCAGCCGGGAGCTGCTGCGGGGGTCGAGCTGCGGCCCGGGTGCGGACGCCGCGGTGGCCCCCGGTGCCGCGCCGAGGGCCAGGGCCAGGGCCAGGGCCGGGCTCCGGGGCTGGGCTCCTGCGCCGCACGCGCGGTGCCCGGCGCTGCGGTGAGTGCGGGCTGCGGCGCGGGGACTGCAGCGGGCTCCCGGCGACGGCGCTGGCTTCCGAGGACCGCGCGGGTCTGACGGGGTCTGGGCGCGACCCGGGGCGAGGCGGTGGGCGCGCAGCCCGGTGCGGAGCGGAGCGGAGGCGGGGCTCGCGTGGGGTCGCGGCGCTCCCGCGTGAGGGACGATGCAGATCACTTTCACCTTGAAAGTGACCCAGGGGGCTTAGAAGTAACTCGGCGGACCGTCCCGCGCTCGGGGTCCTCGGCAGGAAGCCGCCGCCGGGACGCCCGACCTTCCCGGGCCCGCTGCCCCTGGCTTCCCGCTGGGCGCTTTGCTTGGGCCCATCTAGGCAAAAGTAATCAGGGCTGAAAACGTGGGAGCAGTGCGGGTGCTGCAGTTCCCCGGGTCCTCGCGCGTGCCCTGTGACTTCCTGCTTGGTACTCTGTAAGCTCTAGCAAAATCCACTTCTCCCCGAAGTCGCTTCATGGAGTGCTCAGCAGTACTTATTGTACCATACTGGAAACCTTTCCTCTCCTTTAAGAAATTCTGTATTTGGCTACATTGTCTGTTTGGTTTTGATCTCTTATTTTAGGGTGAGGATGAACAGGTTAATTTTCACTAAATTTTCCTAGTTGCGCATACTTTACCAAATATAATTTAAGTAATCGGTGTTCAAAGAAAGGAAATCCAGTGTATTTTGTTTGTTTGAATAAAACTGAAATCTTACGCAAAACAGGAGGAAGAAGGCTTTCATGTTTTGCCAGGTGATTGGAGTTGAGTCTTCCTTGTCCTGAGTCTCAGGGCTGGTGGGGGCAGGAGGGAGGGGATTCCAGGGCGAGGGATCCTACTTGAGAGGGAGGGGGATTTAAAAGAAAGTATTTGCTCCTTGCAATCCAGAACTTCTTTAAGGAATTTAAATACAGCCAGTTAAAAAAGAGTGGATACTCTGAAAAAGCAGTATAAATAAAACTGCAATTTCACAACCTTTTTAGGGATGCTTAATGCAGAAATGGAATGGACCTTTATATTAAAATGACAATAATAACCAATTTTTGTATGAAGTATTACCTCATAGAGAAGTGCTTTTGTACAATTTTTCTTAACTACTATTTACGTAAAAAAAAAAAAAGTTCTACCAAAATAAGTTTGAGTTGTTCATCCTTAAAAAGTAAAACTTAGGAGCGGACTTTATTTTAAAATAAATTAGTCTGTAGTTTGCACCATTTCCCAATCTGTCCCCGACCCCAGTCCTGATTGCCCCAGAGCCTCAAGCTTGCTAGGCACATGCTCTAGCACTGAGGAATGCAGATCCCCTGGCCCCACAGCCTGTTCTTTTTAGAACCAGGTTTATGATGGTAAGTTCTTGGTGGTGATCTGCACCTTTTAAATAAATGACAATTTAAGGTTAACTTTTGCAGTGTTTCCTAGGATTATGAAATTCTACAGTAAGTTCTTATAGTATTTCTTAGAAACTAAACTGTAGGTTTCAGAGTATTTAAAAATCATGCCACATAATGTTAGAGGTGGTGGTGCACAACTGTAATCACGACACTCTGAAAGGCTGAGGCAGGAGGACTGCAAGTTGGAGTTCAGCTTGAACAATTTAGCAAGTCCCCGTCTCAAAGTAAAAAGGACTGGGGATGTAGCTTGGTGAGAAGTCCCTGGGTTTTATCCCTAGCACCACACACAAAATCTAGTTGTTTCGGTGTTATTCATTTTTAATTGAGCATTATTACCAGATTTTTCTCTTCATATTAATACTTTTTGTTTGGTAAGACCCTTTTATGGATTCTTAGTAAACATTTACATTGTAGATACTTTCTTCTGCAGATATGTTCTCTTTGTCATATAAATATGTTGAATAATGCTAACTTACAGAAATACTGTTTCTTTGATGTTGAATATGTTGACTTTTTCAGAAAGAATTTGCAGTTCTTCAAAATAATAATTTAAGAGTGATAAGTTTATGTGGCTGTGGTAGAATCTTTTAAAAGAAATCTCCTCCCTATTCTTTTCCAATCCTTTACAACTTCTGTCCCTGGAGTAGACTTTTGCAAAACTTTAGCATTTGTTGGTGAGAAATCCTTGTGAATGGCATGTATCATTAGGACCAACATTCTTTGAAGTCACGACAGAAAGTTTCAAATCCCAGGAATTGAGTCATTTAGATTTTTATTCTGTGATTATGTAAATTGGGCATATAATCCATTTATCTCCATTAGTCTACTTATAGCAGTTCAGGCTGGCCTTGAGCTCAATTTAGTGTAGACTGGCCTTGAATTTGCAGGGATACTGCTGCCCCAGCCTAGTGTGGGCTGGAATTGTAAGTATGTACCACAACACTGGCCTTTTGAGTGGTACTTTAACAGATTTCTTTTAATACTCATTATTGTAGTTTTGTATGCTGAATTGTTGATGAATCTTGAAGTCCCGATACATGTATGTATGTGTAGTATAGTTTGAGGTTTTTTCAAAATTATTTTTCAATATTATGATTAAATTATTTATTTGAAGGAAACAAAAAGTTTCACTAATTCCCCAAGTTTGAGTTATCTTTCCATAATTTGGAAGTTTAAATTTTTATTATTTATTTTGTCTGTTTGAGACAGGGTCTCGCTGTGCAGTTAAGGCTGGCCTTGAGCTCACTTTATAGACCAGGCTGATCTCAAACTTGCAGCAGTCCTGCCTCAGCCTCTGAGTGCTGGGATTACAGGCATGTGCCAACATGCCTGGTAATCTGGAAGTTTAAATCCTGAAATGTTATCACAGTGAGACAATCAGTGCTGGCTCCTCACGAGCATCCACCCTGTAACTGTAAGTCAGTTTTCTATTGGTGCCCAAGTCCTTTTCTTGACTTCTTGCTCTTTGAGCCTAAGGATATACTTGAGCTGTAAGGTTGAGATTGCCTTTTGGGTGGTTGGGGACAGAAAGGTCTAGGCCAAGGCAATCACTTAGCTGTCAAGTGGTTGGACAGTGGTCTCTTAGGCCTCCAGAGGACTTAAGCAGTAGTGACCAGGGTCAGGATCTCATCTTGCAGAAAATGGGGACTAGATAGTGTATATAACCTTAGCCTGCCTGAAATCTGGTGCCAAAAAGGTTCTCTGACCCGATGTCTCCATATTTGGCTTAGGACATGAAATTTGGCTAGCAGATGAATTTCTGAAGTTTTATAAGAATATTCTGATAATGATGTGTGTGTGTGTGTGTGTGTGTGTGTGTGTGTAAGAGAGAGAGAGGGCGGGAGGGGGGCTTGGGGGTGGACCTAGTGCCTTGCACATGGTAGGCGAGTGTTCTGTGTTTTAAAAATAACTTTAGTATGCTTTGAAATCAGTACTCTTTCATGTAGGCAGTTTTGTATAACAATCTTAATGTCTGACTTTTTCTTGTTCACTTAGTCCAAACTGAATTAAAAAGATTTTCCATTTTAGGAGTGACAGAGAGGAAAGCAAATCTTCACTTTGCATCTAGGTTCATCAAAACTTCATTTTCATATGTGCCATAAACTAATTTGCATTTTGTGTTTGACTTGATGTCCGAATATTACATAATCAAGGAAGAAAGGAATTGGCTTTGAGTACAAGCCAGTTGTGATCCCAGCGCACTGAGAGCCTGAGTGTGTGTGGCTCAATGTAAAGGGTCAGTCCCAAGTGCATTAAGAAGGAAGGAGAGAGAAAAGCTTTGCTCAACAAATTGAATAGG
Source organism: Ctenomys sociabilis (assembly GCA_004027165.1). Taxonomy (NCBI): domain Eukaryota; kingdom Metazoa; phylum Chordata; class Mammalia; order Rodentia; family Ctenomyidae; genus Ctenomys; species Ctenomys sociabilis. Next base: position 2,082 of record PVKA01021249.1, on the reverse strand, counting down.
TTGAAAGCAGAGGTACTTCTCTTAATAACTAGCTTTTATGCACTTTAGAAGTACTTGCATGTAAATCTTTGATTTACAAAATCTGATTTGTCCATTGAAGCTGATAGGTTTTCCTTACACTTAGTTTGAACTGCACCTCAAGTAGTAATAAACAGGTATTGCTTGCTTGTAGGCCCATGTATAAATTAAGAATGTTTTTGCTTGCATATTAGTTACATGAGTGAAAGTAAGAAATGCAACACATTGTGCCTTTATTGTAATTTAGAAATATTAATTTGTTCCTAAGTTGTAAATCTGAGTAGAAGTAATTCCTTTTTTTCTAGTAGCTTTGCACCCCACGGCCCTTTTTTTAAATTTTGAGACCAATTCTCACTGAGGTGCTAGATTGGCTTCTTCGGCCTTCTCCAGTGCTGGAATTGCCATGCCTGGCAAAGTAAAGATAGTCTTAGTGGCACTTTATCTTGAGGACATATGCTTGCTGCTGCATTGACTCAGAGTTGTCTAAAATCTTTTTGACCAATAAAAGAAATACAGATCTGAGTTTCTCAAACTAGCTAGGAAGGACAAGGGTTGCAAGGAAAGGACTTTCTGGGAGTACAATTGTGTCTGAAGCATCTCCTCTGTCTTGTTTTAGGGACAGTTGGGGTGGGTGAGGGATAGATAGGGCAGTCATGCCCCAGGGTCCATGCTGCAAGGTGAAGAGGCAGTTTGAGAACACATTGGTTTTCTAAGTATCATGTCTTGGAAAGGGAATTTCAAATTATTATGTTACCATTTTTTAAAAATACAGACCTTTGTAGCTTGTAAATTAATTGTATTTTAAGTTCAGTGCAGAAGAAAGTAAAACTAGTGCTTGAAGGGCAGTCAGTCAAAAGGCCCTGATCTTCTACACTACCAAAAATACTTCAGGAAATTTTGTGTCCTAGATTGACATTGAGGAAGGAATCCTCTGGAAAATATGCACATTTGTGAGAAGAGTAGGAAGAAGAGGTGTAAATATAGTATATATTCTTATGTAAATAAAAATGTAGTTTAAATAATGTTTATAACACTATTCACTAAATCTTGACTACTGGAGTGTTAGCTTATCGTTTATACTATTTCCACATTGGAAACTTGGTAATATTTAACTCAAGTGTTATTTACACATATAGCCATCCTGAAGGAAAAGTCAATATTTTATCACCTTAGTTTAGATAAGCAGTTCCTGTGGGGTGTTTAGTGACAAGTGAGAAGTTAATTTTCTTTTATGTTTATCTTGTGGATTTTCCTGATGATTGTTACAAATTAATGATACCAAGGTGAAACTATATGTCCTATTTTGGGGCATGTTCTTTTCTTGAGACAGGGTCTCACTGTATAGAGCAGAACGGCTTTGAACTCACTTATGTAGCCCACGCTGGCCTCACACTCTCAGTGGTCCTTCTGCCTCAGCTTGTTGAGTTCTGGGATTACAGGCCTGGGCCACCATGCCTACCTGAACTACATGTCCTTTTAAACAGCTTACTTAGCTAATTCCATGAACTCAAAATAGAACCCAGTATAGATACTAACACTCTTAAGAGATAGCAGACAAATATAGACCATGTACTTTTTCTGTTTCTGTGACAAGGTGATTGAGATGTATTTACTAGAATACCAGTTAAATTGCTGGGCTTTAAATGTCTCATTTTTTATTGTATAGTACCCTGTTGGAATCATTCCATTCTTAGACACATTATGTAATTCAATCATATTTGCCTGTTACTACTCAGCTCACCCGAATACGTTTTAGTTTTTATTTTATTTTGTATTTTAGGGAAAGGTCTACAGAGTGTTTAGGGTCTCACTACTAGATTGGAATCCTAGTGATCTTCCTGTTTACAGCCTCCCAAGAGCTGGGATTACAGGCATGCACCACCACACCCAGTCTCAATTGCTGTCTCAGTGTTCCCTGGGGGACAGGGCCATCATGGCAGGTCCAGGGATTGAAGCCCAAGCCCCTGCACCTGCATTGAGTTATTTGGCCAGCCTTTTTTTTTTTTTTAAACCCTTGATACATTTTAATCAAAGTGAGGATTGCAGAAGTTCTTGATGGTGATA
>PVKA01021248.1:0-38972 GCA_004027165.1 Ctenomys sociabilis | reverse complement strand
TTGTCCCCGTACCCCCTAATGGCCATTTTAGCTTCTGTGACGATGCTTGCTTACCCCTCCCAGCCTGTGATTTTTGAGCATAAATGCCCTGCCGCCCAGCCCTCGGGGGGCCCTCTTCCTTCTCGCATGGAGAGGCTACCCGGTGGGTACCACCTAAAATAAAGCGCTTCTTTTCCTTTTGGACTTGCCTCGTTGTCATCTGATTTTTGAGTTACAACACCCAGCAGCATGCAGACCCAAGCTCTACCATAGCCCCCCAGAGCCACTTGCAGCACCAAGTCTGACCTGCCATGCTGAACCAGGCCAAACCATGCTACAGTGAGCAGTGAGCCTCTGCCTGCTTCCCCTTCTGGAAGTAGGGGAGAGGTAGCCACAGGAGGTTCAGTCCATGACTCAGCAATTTTTCCTAAAGTAAGGCAGCAAAAGTGGCTGCTTGTAGCTCAGTTAATGTTATCAGTTTTACTTTGGGAAGTTGTGAAATGTAAACCACAGTGAAACACTTCTTTAGTGGGTAAAGGTTCTCCCTGTCTCCCACAGCACCATCTTTATCTGATTGAGCAAAACTAGAGAGTTCAAGCTCTATGGGTGTTGCTGTTGCCCCACTGTACTTTTCTTGCTCAAGATGTATTTATTTATATATTTTTCTTATGCTATAGGGGATAGAACTTGGGACCTTGTGCTTACCAGGCAGGCATTTATGCGGGATTTAGTTTTAAAATCATGTGCCAAGCCAAATCCTCTAGCGTATGTTCAAGAAAACACTCACTAAAACAGACCCACACAGGAAAAATAAATATGGGAATCAACAATATTTCTATTCACAAGTGTTGCTCCAATGACCCTGTTATTGCCCTATGTTGTATATCTGAGGAAATCAATATTGATGACATCAATACACCTCTCTTCCCTGTGAACCTGCTTCATCTGCAAATGCACTCACAGGTGTCACCTGCTACATGACAAATTTCTGCATACCCCAAGTCGCTGCTCTGGTGCCAAAACACCACACCTAGCACAGCTCTTGAAATTCCTGGGAGGCTCATCAGGGAGGAAGAAGAAATGAAGATAAGAGCCGCAAAACAGAAAGCTGAGGTCAGGTGGAGGCCTGTCCCCTGATGAGAGGAAAGGAATTGCCCAGGGACCGCAGTGCACTGATTGATACACGCAGCAGGCACAGGTCATGGCACCTCTTGTGCCTAGCAGCGTGTTCACCTAGCTGGCCTCAGGAGCTGTGTGCTCTAGGGGTTGGCCTTGCATACTTGAGCTCCTGTGGCCACATTATAGTACATCAGATTATGGAGATTAAAACATACTAAACTACACTGATTAAACATACTAAACTACACTTATTACATTCGAATGTCTGTTTGGCAAACTCTGCTTTATCATGCTTCTTGTCCTTAATCTGAGTCTTCCTGCTAAACAAACATTTGTATTATTCCAATTATCATGACAGTTTGAATGTTTGGCATTTTCCCCTACTAGACATCTAAGAATGAACTAAGTTGTAAATGTGTATATGTTACAAGTTATAAGAAAATGTTCAGAAATGCTCAGTGCTTTCCAATCATTGTGTCTTTTGGAATAGCTCCATAGGCATTTACTCTAACTCTTATTTCTAAGAATTTAAGTCTCCATAAAGTATTCTTCACTTGACTGTCCTCCCTGCCAAGGAAATGTGAACCCTCATCTCCTAACCTGCAGTAATGTTCTTTCTGCAAACCAAACGAAACAAAAAGCCCAGATGCAATAAAGAGATGTTTAAAAATTAATAAAATATAAGATAAAACACGACATCATTTCCTGTGTGTTTGCTACATAGACATATACCTTAGAGTAATATATATAATATATAATATATATACATATATTATATTATATAAATATATATACTAACTGAATTATAAAATAAAATATTTGAAAAAAGTTATTTCCTTTTGAAACACTGCCATTAAGATGTGGATCTTTATTTATTAATTTATCAAAAATTCTGGATAAGAATCTGAACCAGCAGGACCTTTTCAGGGAGTTACATCTCCTGGTCATTTATTTTTTATTTTGATACAGTAACAATCCATTTAACTAAATTGCCCAGGTTTTGCTTAAACTTGCAATTCTCCTACCTCATTCTCTCAGAATAATGGGATTATAACATGCATCTTCAAACCTGAATAAAGGCTGGGAAGATAGATCAGTGGAATAAATGCTTTCCTGGCAACTGCAAGGTCCTGAGTTTGATCCCTGGTACCACTAAAAAAAAAAAAAAAAAAAAAAAGAAACCCTGAATACTTCGATTTTTTCCTTAACCTAAAGAATATGTAAATTACATATAAAGATAAAATATATAGACAATTAATCTATATAAAACACATTTATGGGCCAGGGAGATGGCTCAGTGGAATAAGTGCTTCCCTGGCAAATGGAAGGGTCTGAGTTCAACCCCCCGTTGTGAAGCTTACAACTCCTCTGAAAAGTTACATATTTTAGGAAATTCTTTTACCTATTTAGAGCATTCAGTAAATAACAAAACAGATTCATCAAGTAGCAGGCTCTGAAAAGCGTATGTGTGACCTCAGGGTCAGGAAGATATCCATTTGAGAGGAGCTTTCCTTGGTGGTAGGCATGAGCCAAATGTCTCTTTGGAGTATATTTGTCTCTTTTGAGGTGGAAAGTTTTAAATGATTTCAGGTACATTAGAGAAAAAGGTCAGATCTTTTATTAAAAATCAATATTACTTACATCACAAAATGTATGAGCCTGAGTCCATTTAGAGGCCTGCGAGGATCCTCCAAAATCTTATTACAGAAGTTTAGGTCTCCCTGGAGGGTGTGGCAGGGAAAGAGAGATGGAACATTATGTGCTAAATTCTCATTAAATTGACCCAAAGCCTATAGTCTGTGGGCCTGGCAGTGTACCAGGTAGTGTGTATCAGGCCATAAATACCATGAGTTCTTGACCTTGAACTAACTGAATTGTTCTGAAGAGTTAATGTGATTTACTCATGCTGTGATTTAAAAGGAAGTTGGTCCAAAATGCATTAAATATTGACTGCAAAGGCAGTTCCACATCATGGGAGCTGTGCCAGATCACAGGAGAAGAAAAAACTGGCGTGCACAACATTCCTTAACCTGCACATTTTAAATATTTTTTATTTGGAAAGATCTGGAGAAAGACTTATGAAATATGCCTTGCTGTTGATACGGAAATAATAGCTTCAAAGTCTTTCTCACACACACACACACACACACACACACACACACACACACATATGCACGCACGCACGCGTTTTTTTCTATCTTTATTGCAATTAACGGAATCTTAGAAATTATAGGTATGCCCAACTACTGGTACATAAATCTAACAGGGTTCAAATCTGGTTGGCACATTGGCAATTATGAAGACTACACCGACAATTATGACACTATCTCTGTCTAAAACAAGCACCTGAGAGGGACAGCCCTTCAGCAGTTTACTATAATTGCTTAAGGAGAAACTTCCATTCCTTCAGTAAGCAAAGTGTAGCCTGCTTACACGCCAGTGTCTCTTATAGCTTTCTTTTTCTCTTTTTTTCTTTCTTTTTCTGTGTGTGGTCAACTGTGGTTGGTCACCTTACCAGACAGGGACATGTAAAACTGGTCAAAATACAAATTTTAAGCATTAACTGCTACCTTCAAAAATTGATAGAAACTAGTGATATAATCATTTTGGTTATCCTACGTATATACATATATGGTTTTTCTCTTCTTTTATCCTTTCTTTTACCTCTTGGCCAGATGTTTAAGAAAGAAAATGACTATAAAGTGTCCATTTTCCTCTTTTTAAGTATGAAACACTAAAAATATAAAAGAAAAATAAAACACTTCTATTAGAGCTTTGAAGTTTATGTCATGTATTCTAACCAAAAGAGTATGAAGGGTAGATACATTCTTTTCTGTAATAAATAGTTGCTGAAGTAGAAAAGAAAACTTACAAAATTGGCTTTTACTTTCAACAGAATTATTGATGACTGAAACATTAAGGAGATGCATTATGTGAAACTGTTCTTCGTGACAGCCACTTTATCTAGAACATATTCCTCGGTAGCATCTTGAGATCCTGAAAGGTCTTATAGAGGTGAACACTTTTTGTTTTCACAAGATATAAAATAAACCAGAAGAGGTGGAATCTGAAAGTGGATCATAATTCAGTTGAGCACCACGTGGCCTTACTCTGCATAATCTTTCTTTTACTCATTTCTCAACGTTTTAACACAGTAATGTAAAGCCCAAATAATTTCTAAGAGTATACATGAGGTTACACCGCCATCCTGTTCTGTATGCGTTGCCTTAGTACATCAACAAACCATGTCAGCTTGTACAGATTACTGCCTAATGTTATGTCTGCTTAGAGCTTTAATTATCCATGTTTTTAAAACAAAGAGAACACAAAAACCTCAGGCCTACCTGGGAAAAACAGTTAATCTCCAGCCTGGGAACATTCTTATAAAATAAGTCACTTTGACCCAGCCATTCTCGGGAAACAGCTAAAACCACAGAGTTAACTAATAGTTGCCCTATTGCCTACCCCTCTTAGTTTCTTTAAAAAGTCATATATTCTCAAACCCACCAATTATTTTAAAGGTCAACCTAAACTAACCAATGCCATTCGCTTCTGTAACCACGCTTACAAGACCCCTCCTCCCTTTGTCTTCAGGCTTAAAACCCAGTCCACAGTCACCCACCACAGTCAGCTCGGGGCTCTCTGTCCCTACACATTCAGTGGGCCCCATGCATGCATGAAAATAAAATCCCCTTGCTTTTACATGAGAGGAGGTCTCTTGGAGTCTTTCTTCATGCGGTGGGCTTCTCAGACCTAACAGTAACAGATGGTGATTAATTAGGGGAGGTCCGTCTGGAAAGGCTAGAGGTGGACGTGCCTCCTGCTGACCCTCAGCTTTTGGAAACCTGAGCCATCGCACTAATTAGAGTGCCAGTGTGCTCATGACCTTCGTATTGAGTGAGACTTTACAGAAACTAATAGGAATGGGTTATTCAGACTGTAATAATCTCCTCATTAAGTCAAGCATGTGCTTCAGCCAGCAATGATGCAGCTCTGCTATTTTATTATATCAGGAGCTGGGAGCAGATTCAGATGGATGAGCAGAAAGTGCAGAAAGATTTGTCCAATTGTTTCTTCAGTGTAGTCTTCAAAAGCATAGCAAAAAGAGTAAAGCAAAAGGAAAGAAATACACCATTAATAAGAATTTGAATTGCAGAAGGAAAGTAGCTCTCTCGCTTTCTTTCTCTCTCTCACACACACACACATGCACACACAAGCTCTCTCTCTCACACACACACACACAAATACACACACACACACACACACCTAATATTTTTAGGGTAAATTTTTATTTTTTTATGTTAATTTTATTGAGAAAGAAGTAGCATTGAGACAGTTTCAAATGAGACAGGTTAGTAGGACAGCTACAATGATTAACACATTGCATGTTGTTGTCACTATAGTAGTTATTCATAATACAAGATGCAGACATGATATTTTATCTAAGCAGTATTAGTTCAAAACTTTCTTCTCATTGAATTGAGAGAGAGTAGCTGTATACCTGTGCTAAATATTTTGTATATACAGATATATATATATATATATTTCATTACAAAACGATCATTTATATCCCTCTTTTTTATTTACATTTGTCAGAGATGGGTATTCCATTGCCATTCATATATTGTAGGTGTGTGAATTCAGCAAGGTAAGCCAACGTAGTCCAGTAGTCAATAATAGTAGTGGGGCCGGGCGTGGTGGCGCATGCCTGTAATCCCAGCACTAGGGAGGCTGAGGCAGGAGGATTGTTGTGAGTTCGAGACCAGCCTGAGCTACAAAGTGAGCTTAAGGCCAGCCTGAACTACACAGTGAGACCCTGTCTCTAAAAAGACAAAAAATAAAAAATAATAGTAGTGGGTTATGTGCATGACTGGCAATGTCAGAGATTGTTGATTTGATCTTTTACAGCTCAGTATATTAATATGGCTTTACTTTTTATACTTCACTTTTATACTTTTCTGCTGGATGGTTAAGACCAAGATAAAGCAAGACCTATACAACAAAAAGATGTAACTTTTGTATCTGCCAAGGTCCATCAAATCCCCTCAGGATTTACCCTGAAACCCCGTAGATCTTTTCTGAGTATCAGCCAGGTGGATGAGTCATGGCCGTGCAAGCCTGATTTTTATCTACATTTCCACTTCATATGGCAATACGCCATCTGCTTTTCGCTTTTTGTCTTTCTCCCACTTTCACTGATTGTATTCTACTCCCTGTCTAGTTGAAAAATTAAGTAAAATGCAAACATTTATTGTTTTCCAATTTGATATTGTAATGAATAAAATGTTTAATAGAAAAAAATTGAATTCCTAAAAGGGTATCTCATTTATTCAGCAAACCAACAAAATGTTTTCAAAATATATATAATATTTCCAAGGAAGGAGTGTTTTGGAGAATTGGAAAGAAAAAAAAAATATGGAGAAGATATGGGTCAGGAAAGAAAGGAAGAGGAAACACCAAGGAAAAGAGCATGCAAGTATGTGTTTAAACGGCAAATGTGCACTGTCGCAGGACAGAGGCAGAGAGCAACCGTGCACACAGAAGGTGAGGAGACAGCTGGAAACCCAGCCTGGGAGGCTCCTCACTGCAAAACACGGATGCCACAGGTTGGCTCCCTGCCCCAAGCACTAACTGGCTTCTGCGTCTAACATCAACCCACAGCGCAGATTTGCTTCCTGCTTCTGACTGTATTCCTTGGAGTAGACTCACTGTCCGTGTTGGCGGTACTACCAACTTCCATCTGATGCCCTGGGGTCATTGTTCATAGCATTTATGTTTGCTGTCATCCGTGGTCAGAAGATCTGTTATCTGCTCATGTAAGTGCAGTGTGGAAATGATGAAAACAAACCAAATGAGAACAAGTTGTGGCTATTTATGCAGAGCTTCCAATAGCAAAGAGGTTAATTACTGTCCCAAGCACTAGGAATAGATTCAAGGGACCACAGGAGTGTGAAGCATTTACAGTGAAAGGAGAATCATTTGTAAATATGGAGGTCATTGGCATGGAGGGAGAACTTCAGCCACTGTATAGATACTCATTTATACTGGTGTACAATACAGATTATATGTGTCAATATTTCAGATTTTGTTTTGTGCAGGGTCTCACTGCCCAGCTCAGATTCATAATGATCCTCTTGTGTTCAGCCTCCTAGTGCTGGGATTACAAGCATGTGCCACCATTCCTGGCCTCCATCACCAGCTCAGCACAACCAGAGGGGTGGGGAATGGCATAGAATGTGGTGCCAGAGATCAAATTCGGACCCTTGAGCTTGCCTTAGCAAGTGCTTAGTCTGCTGAGTTATCTCGCCGGCCCCTGTGTCAATATTTTGAATCCTCGATCCTTAAGTGATTAAAACAGAATTAAGCCTCAAAGAGGCACATTGCTTTCAAATTGTCTCTCCATGGGCTTTTTAAAAAACTATGTAGCTGCTCAGTGGTTGAATCATCAGAGAGCTTGTACCTACGCCCTTAGAACAGTTTTGCTTGAGTTCCTCATCTTGCAAGAGCCAATGTTGCAAAACCTTTTATTGTTAATAAAATTCATGTTTTGATGTGTTTTGAAAATGTTTCTCTGAACTAGTTAGTAAAATGTCAACAGTATAAATCACTTCCATGATAGTCTCTTCATTTCTTGATCAAGATAAATATAAAACTAGCTATAAAAGTACCGCTTTACAAAAGTATTCCAGAAAGGACAAACAAACATATAAATAAGGTTCACTAAATAAAATAAGAACGTATTTGAGAATACATGTGTATAGATTTACCGACTTTAAAATAGTGATGTGTGCGGCAACTACATAGATCTTTTCTCTTTAATCCTTTTATATTTCCTTTTTAATCTTCCCTTTTGTTACAGAAATAGTTATTGCTAAGTAAAATAATATTTCCTATACTTTGAAAATACTAGCAACTTACAAATAAGAGATAAGTGACTGTACATTATTCAGAAGAAGCACAAAATTAACTTCAGAAGCTAGGTAGGTGAGGTGGATCTTTATTAATTATCAGTAGAAATGAAAAATAATTTACATATCATTAAAAGAAAAGTTGTGAATAGTTATGATACTTTGAAGTTAGCAATTGCAATAGTCCACCTACTTGTGAAAATATAGCTTATATTCTAAGATAACACTAAATCATCTATGCATTCGGTCATCAGACCTCGTGACATTGCATAGACCCCAAGTCCCTGACCTCCAGCTCTGCTGTCATGCCACCCCTGCATGCTTCTGCCCCTCAGCTGAGACTTACAGCAGGGGAAGGACACAACAGAACCATAGTGCCTCCACAGTGCAGTTAGCTGTACAAACACGAAAACCTAGAAAAAGTGAAGAATTAGTATCGTCAGCTCTGATGAGAAAGAGGCAGCCTTGTCAACATTAAAAAACACAGGAGTGGAAAATAGTAAGTGACAGTGCCAGGGGTCAGACCTAAAAAGGCTCTTCAGGGGCTTTCAAAACTAGTGTTACTTCTGGGAGTGGTGGTGCATGCCTATAATCCCAGGACTTTGGAGGCTGAGGTGGGAGGGGTTAGAGAGGCTGTGTAGTGACCAGAAATTCGGTTCTCCAGAAACCAGACATCATTCTCTCTTAATTTCATCCATCAAGTTAAAGACATGGCTTCCCAGCTTCCGTGGAAGGAAGGATGGGAGAACACCGCATTTAATAAACTCACACGAGGGGTTGGGGAGATGACTCAGTGGAATAAGCACTTCCCTGGCAAGTGCAAGGGCCTGAGTTCAATCCCTGTTTCCATGAAAAAAAAAATATATATATATATAAAACACAATAAACTCACATGACCTAATGACACCGACAAACACACCCCCTCTCAGCTCTAGTAATTTTACATAATGCTCATTTCTGTGCATGAAAACCTTCCTTAGGGCAGGCCGGATAGCTCAGTGGATTAAAGCGTGTGCTTGGGCAGATGCAGAGACTGGGGTTCTATCCTCTTCATGCTGCTGGCGGCCCCCAGCATGCACTGAGAGGACTATTGCGACCGGGTGTGGTGACCTCTGAGAGCACTTGGGAGGTTACAAACAGGAGGCTCACTAAGAGTCTCATCTGTACAGGGAGACCCTGTACTAATACACACAAGAAAAGACAGTGACATCCCTTAATTTTCAGTAGAGATGAGTTCAGTCTCTTCCCATTGCCATAGACTGACCTCTTGCTATAGACTTCAATAAATTCCTTTGCACATCTTGAACTACAGTGTAAGTTTTCTTTGATGCAAATACATCAAAGAAATTGATACATATTTCAATGTAATGAAACATTAATAATTTGATGTAGCTATGTATAGCACATGTGTGTAAAAACTTAGGCCCACATATGGCATGTGATATATTCATACATCTACTTATTAATACAAAATTTTTACTTATACACATATATATATATATATGTATATTGATAAAGATGATTTCCAGGGAGAGGTAATATAATGAATCATATAAAAATGAACTCTGCTAAAGAATTATATTAAATGTATGACAGAATTAAGCAAACATTTTAATTATTAGAAAAATGCCAAAATACCATAGTACATATAGATACAGAGAAAGAATTAGTAAATGGGGGCCAAGAAAATGGCTCAGTGGAATAAATGCTTCCCTGGCAAATGCATTCAATGCCCGGTTCTGAAAAAAAAAAAAAAAAAAAAAAGAATAAGAAAATGTTGAGTTGAAGTGCTGTGGAAAAAAGCAAACAAACTGACTTTTGGGAATGGCAAGTCAATTTAAATTTTTATCAGACTACACAAAGTTGTCATATCTTGCAGTCACCAGGACTTACGAAAGGTTAAACTGTAGCTCTATGACAGTGAATAGGCTGGGAATCTGATGACCTTCTTGGGTATACGTAGTCAATTCATAATTTTCTACTGAGGTTCAAATTTGTATTTTCAAACCACACGATATACATAATATGCATGCTTCATGCATACACTGAAAAGAGCATGCAAAGAATTTTCTCACAAATTACTAATGAAGATCAAATGGTTGGCATAGGTGCTGGCAGGCAAAGTAGGGAAAAGACATTTGTAAAATTATCAAATGACATCTAAATTGTTTTAATATCACTGGAGTCATATTTAACACTATTTTAATGTGTTATTCATATAGCTGTTGAAATAGTAAGCTTGGTGATAAAAATTAATCTTACACAAATATAGGCACATACTAGAAAATGCATAAATATACACCTGTATAATGCTTATTTTTATTTTAAAATAGCAAAATTTCAAGATCATATATGTGAGGTACATAGGTTATAAATATCTATAAAAATATAGTGTGAGACATTGTGAAATGAGAGGAAATTTTTCAAAGGGAAATAAGGAACTAGGATGGGGCAAAGAACAGTAGAGAAAGAGAAAACAATGCAAGACATTTGCACTAGTAGTGTCCCTTAGTTCATAAAAAAGAAAGGTTTGTGCTACCTTGTACCCTGAGCAGCTACTTTAAAGCCAAGAACATGTAACACGTTAATCATTGTTATTCTCCCTTTATTTTGTTAGGAAATCTTGTTTTATATTTTCCATAAAATAAAACAATCTAATCTTTTATTTCTGGCACGGTGAGTTTCATGTTGCCTTTATCATTGGCATCATTATGATGCTAAACATCTCTCTTCCATAGCTTTCTTGAGATTATGTTTTGAACCCCCGCCTGTTGGCTATAGACCTGCTCTTCTTGGTCCCTCGGTTTGGGGTTATTATTTTGAGGAATTCAGCAGAATAGTAAAATTCAGTAATCCTTTAGGAAAATGATTTCCTGTGTTAACTCAAAAAGTAACATAATACTCTTTTAGTTTTACATTTTTTAGTCTTGGGCTAAGATTCTTTGAAGAACATTTTGAAAGGGCATTTCAAAGTCCATGAGAAAATGTTTAAAATATTAAGAGAAATGACATTATCAACAAAGGTTTACAGAATGGGCTACCTACTGAGCATGTGAATACTAGAGTCTTCACGGCAGTGCTGTGATATTCAAGACCAACTTTGACCCAAGGGAATGAACGCTGTGCATCTCTAATTATACTTTCTTGCATGAGAAGAATGAATCATAATTTTGTTCCCTGATATATGGCATTTTAGTATGCTGACCTTTTAGTAAAGGTGCATGCTTGATTAGAAAACATTTGAAACACCCTTGCCATTGGAAGACAGAGTTGTAAACGGTGAAAGCAGTAAAATGAGCCCCCAACTCAATATAGATTTCCAAAGGTCAAGATGAAGCAGCCCATCTGTTTAACTGCCCAAATATATGAGGCATTCATCCCAGTACATGGCAGTTTCATGACAAAAACCATAAAGAAGCAATGGAACTACATTAAGCCAATTTATAGTCTGTATTAATAAAATTAAATTTCATATATATGTAATATTTTAGAAACTATGCTTCATATCTTAAGAAACTAGTGCTTGTACCACCATATGATAACAATTTAAAAAATATATATCATTAATGCAGCATCAGAATAATTTAAAGAGATTGCCATTGGATTAGGAAAATCTCATTGGCAAGAAAGGGATTCTGAGTACATTTTGAAAGAGAAAATTCACTCATTTAAACTTGCTGTTGTCCTTTCATTTTGCTATGAGAATTAATGGGCTTTCTTCTGCTCTGCTGATGAAATGTTAACTTCCAGAATAACTCTTTCTTTAAACTACTGTCTATAGCAATTGCCATTAGAATGGTTATATTAGCACCAATGAGTTTTCATAAGGAAAGTAAGTAAGCCAACAAATAAAAAAAAAAAAAAAAAAAATGAATGATGTGAAAAATAAGATTTGACAAGATCTAGAAAAAAAATCATCTTTGGATTTCAAGTTTTTATTTTCTTAAACTACATAGTGGGACTAACATATTTATTGCTACATAAGTAGGTCTTCTTAATTTTATCGGTATTTTTATTCGCTTTGAGTTATATATCAAGGAAAGCTAATGATTGTCCAAAAGTACCACATATTGAAAAAAGAAAAAGAAAAAAGAAAAAACTAGAAGGACCAAGCATGGTCGGGATGGGAACGTAATCATGTTACAAGTACCAGGCCCAAGATCATTTCCACAAGTGGGAGAAAGCCATTGAATTTATGTTTATGGCTGTGAAAATCACTAGAAACCTTTAAGATTGGGAGGGAAGGCTGAACACACCAATGTCTTAACTTTTCCTTGATTATTTCCCTGTAAGTGAGTACATCCTTTGAGAATCGAAATTCTTGTGTCTGCATTTACAATAATTTGTCAGGCAAATAGTTAGTGACTAGCAGAAGATACTTGGGCATCCTCAGCAGATAGTTTGAAATGTTAAGCATTCTAGTGAAAATTTTATGAAAGACCATTTGTGAGTGCACTGGACAGATAGTGCCTGCCTGGTAAGCACAAGGACCCAGGTTCAGTCCAGGATCACTATGAATCTGAGCTGCATAGAGAAATCAATCAATCAATCAATCAATCAATCAATAATTTAAAAGTTTGAAAATAATTTTTTGAGGATCTAGTTCAGAAAACAAAATGGCTGGGGAGCAGAGGATGAGATAAGCTAGTGAGAGAGTGAAATCCCAGAAATATATAAGTCTGAGTAATTTTTAATATCTAGAAACATGGAGTAAATAAATGCAGCTGTAATTCTGATCCCAATTCAATGGCTAAAGAATATCTTTCAGTTCTTTGTATGTGCAAGAAGCAAACAGGAAAGTCACAATGATTTTTCAGAGGTTTTCGTTCATTTAACAATGCCTGAAAGGCTGGAGAGATATCTCAGTGGCATAAGCACCTACCTGGCAAGCACAATGTCCTGAATTCAACCTCCAGTATACCTGAAAAACCTGCTGCAACATTGCTTAAGTGCCTTGTGATGGTGAGTGCCTATAATTCCAGCTACTCCAGGGGCCAAGGCAGGAGGAACAAGCTTTTGATTTATTTATTATCTTATTTATGTATTTGTTACATGGTCTCACTATGCAGCTTAGATTCACAGTGATTCTCCAGTTTTCAGCCCATCTAGTACTGGGATTACAGGTGTGTGCCACCATACCTAGGCTCAGTGACTGGGAAAAAGCCCTTGAGGCCTATGGTGCCAGGGCTAGAACTCTGGTCCCCGCATTGCATAAGCAGACACTTAGTCACATGAGCTATCTCAGCAGCCCTAGGGTCAAATATTTAAGATCAGCTTAGTCAATTTAGTATCTGGTTCAAAATAAATTTTTTAAAGAAACTGGGTTATGATATGGTCGACAATTTTTTGAATAACTCACTATGGTTGTAGAATGCTCGACTGTGTTGGATTGTGGTGTCGAGTTCAAGCACCTAAGTTAGTTGAATGTCAATGGAGTGCCCACCTTTGACAGGTGTAGACAAAGGAAGGGGTGTAGAAAGAAAAACTCATGATGTGTGTGTATAGACAGTACAGTTGGGATAGATAATGCTGTGCTTCTACATAATTCTATGAGAGGCAAGATCTGCACTAATGGTGGTTGGACAGGGTATTATGTCGGCTTTTAGTACTATGGTCATCCACTAGGTAAATAATTATTGAATTTTTGATATAATTCAGATATAAAAAAATAAGATAAGTAAGCAACCACACTCTTAATTCACTGATAAGAGATATCTGCTAAAATAATATCTGTAAATATAATATCATGTATGCACCTTGTACAATACCAAAATGTTATGAAAACAGTTTGCAATGTATTAATTCATCGAATGTGTATGGTTAAGGTGTCTTGAAACTGTCTGATTGACATCTGTATTTTAATAAAATAAAAATAAGTGAGAAAAAAAAAAAGAAAAGAAACTGGGTTGTAGGTCAGAGGTGGAAATTTTTCCTAGTGTGACCAACCCTGAGTTCCAAAAACTATATAACCTATTATTAAATTTTTATTCAACTATTGTTTCTGATGACTCACTTATTCTACATTTGTTGAGAAACTATGAGAAGACACTTTACCAACCATAAATTAATTTGGATGCCCAGTGATACATGAAAGGATTTCTCATGGATTGAGACTTTTTAAGGATCGGTGGGCAATCACCCCAGCTGCTAGCAAACTGCCTAATTAAAGGAAATAGAAGGCATCTAATTCTTTTTCTGGATGTGGAAACAGGCACATTGAAGGTTTGGAGATGCTAAAATTTATATGGTTTGAACTTCCTCCCAATTTTAAAGGAACCAGAAAACAAGGCCTCCTTTTCTGTTTGTGAATATAAGGACTAAGAAGGGAAAGAGCCAAAACGCATGGGGCCTAAAGGCGAGGCTCAAAACTAGCAGGTCTCACACATCACAGAATAACACTAGAAGGACAAAAGAAAAGGCACTTTTGTTTGAAGATAGAAACATCAAAAATTAAATTACAAGGCAAACTCTATACTCCTTTAATTATCCATACATGGTAATGATCCCCAAAAGAATCTTTTTCTCATGACTTACAGTAAGCTAAATACCCTTAAAATTACTTCAAGTGCAAATATTTTCTATTTTTTCATAACGTATTTCTTTTTGAGACCCCAGTTATTTATTTAATTGTTTGGCTTTGTGTGTGTGTGTGTGTGTGTGTGTGTTTCTATAATGATTTATGTGAATTTCCATTATGACATGTACAGTTATACAGTTCTGGGTCATCATTTATTTTATGGTATTGAACTGCATTTTCTCTGAATTCCAGAATTTTATTTTATTTATTTTTTGATTCATTTGGTAAAAAGTCTCACTATGCAACTTAGACAAATAGTTTTCAACCTCCCCAGTCTGGGATTGCAGGTGGGTCCACCATAGCTCAGCATGCTCAGGCCAGGGTCCACCCAAGTATGAAGCCCTCAACCCTGTGCTTGCCCCAGCAGGTACTTAGTGTACTGAATTATCTTGCCTGCCCTGTTTTATGTTTTTTTATTTTAAAGAGTAAAAACAAAAACAGAAGCATAACAAATATGAAAGCAGTATACAACAATACAAATGTTTCAGAATTTCAAAACAAGAATAGAAAATTCTCAATGGTTGTTACATATTGTTATTGCCAAATTTATTGATCAGATTGCCAGATGTAATTATACAAGATTGGTCAAACAATTAAACATTGTCTTCCTTTCAATCAACCTTAGTACATTTTCTTGTCTTTTCTACTATTTTTTTATTTTAAAAAGAGTATGATAATAATTGATAAGACATTAGAGATGGTACACATTTAAAAGAACATGAAAACAGATATTCAACTGTGCTTCTTGTATTGCAATTTGATGTGTTCAATGTAGTCACTCAGATTGCAGATATTAGCATACAGTCAAAGTGAAAATTCTAATCACTGACTACTACTTTCAAAAAACTGATGGAATTTAGTAGTATGATCAACTTAGCTATCCTGTATATAAACTTGCAGAATTTCATATAAAAAGTAAAGCTTAAAACAAAGTATTCATAAAGACACCATTGTCATCCATCCCTAATTACTCTCCCTGCTCTCTCTAGTCTTCTCTTTACTCCATGGAAACTTACTCGGTCCTTTTGCCTCTATCTCCTGACTTATTAAGGGCAAGAAGGACTTCAGCATGCACAGAAGGAATGAGCAGTTAAACGGTTTCATCTAACAGTGAATGGAATCCTCAGGGAAGTGTGTGGCTTCTCTTCAGGGAACCACTCTGTATTCTCTCTTCATTGGCTTTTTGTGAATGTTTCCTTCTCTTGTTTCTTATGTTCCTGGATACTGCCCTAGGGCTTGTGATTCCCTTCTGCCCACACTTTCAACAATTGTCTTATTATTAATTTCTTCTCAAAGCTTCTTGAGTACTCCATTTATTCACTTCAGGAGACCAGATTGTGCATATTCTCAGATTATTAAAAAATCCTATACCAACTATACAGGAGTCACCAAGGGATGCATGACAGTGAAGGTTGACTGGAAGTGTAGTTGACTGCAGAGCCATGCAGCTGGCGGCCACAGCTGGGCCTTCAGTTCAGCTTCTCTGGTGCTGCTTCCCTGCTCAGCTTCCTATCTACCAGCAGCTAAGCAGCTTTGCTCTGCTGAGACTTTCTGCCACGATGTTGCTGCGGACTGAACCCTCTGAAGTTGTAAGTCAAATAAATCTCTCCTTCTCTAAATTGTGGGTGTCTATTTGTGTTGTCTGCTTAACAAGAAAGCTAATTATGTAATATAGTATGGAACAACTAGAATGGGAAATTTCACATTTATAATTCTACAAAACTAATTAAAATGAAACCAGAAATCTGGATGATTCATTCATAAATTTTACAGTATTTCATCAAGGTTGTCATTTTCCCTCTATTTCTTCAAATACACATACACACACTGAACTCCAAAAAGCAATTAAAAATGCTAAATTATTGTTGTGCAGAAATTATGTAATCATTTCCCACTATATCTCTTCAATATATAGGCCATATTCGTGTTCTACTGGTGCTATAATAAAATACCACAAACTTAAGGGATTGAAAAAAATTCAAATTTTTACAGTTTCAGAGATCAGAAATCTAAAAATGGTTTTATAGGGTTGAAAGAAATGTGCTCAGAGCTCTGTTGTTTCAGGAGGCTCTAAGACAGAATTTCTTGGTTTTGTTAGCTTCTCATGGTTTCTGGAACTCTTTGACCCATTTTGCTTGTTGCTTTCATGGTCTCTTCTTTCACTGAGACTTGTGTTCACTTCTTACAAACCTACTACACTTTTCAGTGATGGACCTGCCTGGTAAACTCAGGAGTATCTACCCTTTTTGAACCTTTTACTTAATCACATCTGCAGTGTCTTCTGTTTATAAAGCAACACTTTCACAGAATCTGAGAGTCAGGATTTAGACATTTTTGAACAAACATTGTTCAGCTTACTGTGTGTGGTGAGAGACTTTGGGGGATGAAAGGATATAGTAAGCAGGAGCTCAGGAACACACGTGACCACACCATAAGATTTTTGCTTACCAAGTGAAAATGTGAACACTAAAGTATGCAGCTAAAGCATGCAAAAAAATTGAATCCTGGGAATGGTTATCATTCAGCTGAATTATATTTTCAGAATTTTATTTTTTCCTGAGACCAAATTTATTTATTTATTTACTTTTATTAATTTTATTGAGAAAAAGTTGCAATCAGTTTCAAAACAGGTTGGTAGGAGAGTTACAGCAATTAATACATTGCATATTGTTGTCTTTGTAGTAGTCATACATAGCAGAAGATACAGACATTATATCTTGTCCAAACATTATTAGTATAAATCTTTCTTCTTATTCAGTTAGGAGAAAGTAGCTATATATCTATCCCTAACTATTTTGCATATACAGATAAGAAATTGTCCTTCCATTATATTGCTTTTTTTTTTTTTTCTTTAGTTTTGTCAGAGATGGGTATTCCATTGCCTTCCAAACATTGTAGGTACATGAATTAAGCAATATATTCCATGTAGTCCAGTGGTCCACAATAGTAGTGTGTTATCCACAGGACTGGCAATGTCTGAATCAATTGACTTGAGCCTTCCACAGCTCAGCGTGTTAACATGGCTTCACTTTTCATACCTCATTTGTACACTTTTCTGCTGGATGGTTAAGACCAAGATAAAGTAAGACCTATACAACAAGAAATGAAACTTTTTTATCTGATAAGGTCAGTCAAGACCCTTAGGACTTATCCTGAAACCCTGTACCACACTTTGTTGATCCTTTCTCAGTGTCAGCCACATGGATGAGTCACAGCCATTGCTTGATCAATTTGTTCTCTTTAAAAGCCTGAGAGAATGTTTTCTCTCCATGTGACTCTCCTTGGGTACATTGTACACATTCTGCTGTGGCTCTATAATCTCCTTGATCAGAACATTTGGGACACAACTGAGTTACATGATGTTATAGTATAGGTTCTCCTATGTCCTGAGTCTTCAACAACCTTGAAAGGCTAGGGCCAAAATGTTGGCTGTCCTTGTAGCCATTCTTTTTCTCTTATTTTAGCACACTTCTGCTTCATATTTTTCTCTGGAGCAGGTGGTTTCCATTCATTTAGTTGGTTTGGGTCCTTGTAAAGGGATGCAAAATAGATGGGCCTTTGATACATGAAAGTACTTCAAGTGTAAGAAGTTCTGTGTGGCATACCAAGAGCATGATCTGAGAGTGGAGACAGCATCACACACTGAGTGAAACTATGTTCCTCATCAGAGAATTGTCCAGTGTGTCACTCCAAAAGTTGTCTAATGTGAACACCAGTGGGGAACCCATGTGTGTGTCGCAGCAACAGCAGGCTAGATAGTTGGCAAACAGCATCCAAAGAAGTCATTAAACTCTATCAGACACTGCCAGTTAGATAGCTCAGCAGACAAAGCACCTGCTTAGGAAAATAGAGGGTCCAGGGTTGTGTCCTCAATACCACATGCTGAGCCTGCCACTGAGACCAGATATGCTGGTGCACACCTGTAATCCCAGCCCTGGGGAGCTAAATATAGGATGATCAGTCACTAAGAATCCAACCTCCATAGTGAGGCCCTATACCAAATACATGAAAAGAAAAAATTTACTAAGTAATGTGAGGGTTTCTGTTTTGTTTTGTTGTTGTTTTAGCATATTTTCTCCTATTCTCTCTTATCTATAGCCCTAAATGACAAGGAGACAAAAAGGCATTAAAATGAAGTGTTAAAAAGGGAACCAAGGTTCTGTCATGGTTTATAGCTGATTGTCTCCCTAAGACTCATTCTCTCACAGTGGGGCTTTTGGAAGGTGACTGGATCTTAAGAGTGTAACACTTATTACTGAAATAATGCACTGATGAGTTCATAGCTAAATGTGATGTGGGAGGGATGCCTGATTGGAGAAGTTCACTGAAGTACTGGTGCAGACAAGTATACCATAAGTCTCTGACATACATTCAGGGAACCAGGTCTCTTGCATAGGATTTACAGGTGTACGGCATAAGACTCTCTTTGTGGTATTGGAAAAGAATCAGACTGATTAGTATTCTCCTGGAACAGATTTCATCTATGTATCAGGAATTTACTGCATCTCCCTCCTGTTCCCTGGATCTCTCTTCCATTGCTGCTGCCATGCCCGAGCTGATTTTCCTCTGCTACGGTATTCTACCACACTGTCCTGCCTTGATGCTAGCCAAATACGGACTGAAACTTCTGCAAACTGCTAGCCAAATAAACCTTTCCTCCATGCAACTGTATCAAGTATTTTGCCCTGTTAGTGAAGAAAGCAGCTAAAGATTCTCTTTGCTGTAAATGATTTCTAAGTCATTAAAAAATTAAAGCTAAGAAGAGGAAAGGGAAAATTATTGGCATAGCATATGCTATTTAATTATATATTTGATTTGAACCAGATTTTCTCGTAAGTCAACAATTTTGTTGCAATTGTTGTAATTATTCTGACCCAAGTTCAGAGGGAGGGTTCAGAGAGGGCACATTTGAAGGTATATTTTACTTTTAGCATATGAAGTCCAACTCCAATTCAAATAAAACATAAGCTAAAGAAGCTAGAAAGTTTATCTATTTTTATAGTTTTAGACTCTAAGAACAAGAGTAGTAGAACTTTGTGTCATAGATCTGGGATTGTGTATTCGCCCTTCATCATTTTACACATGAAATGGAGTGTTTTAAATTAACAATTCACCAAGTTATGTTCTCATCCATGATGAACACTACCAAAAAATAAATTTGTTTGTAAATGCTGAGTCCCAATAAATGTAAAAAGATTCTTCAAACCATAAAGGACTGAAGAGAAGTATTTTATCATTTTTGGGCTGAAACCTAGAGTACTGCTTTAACTATTTTGGGAAAGAAACAAAGGAATCTGAGGGAATAAATTTAACAGCCACAACCCAGCAGAGCACACACATGCATGTGAACATATGCACGCTCATTCAGACGCACACACATACACACCCACAGCCAGCAGATATACAAGGAAACAAAGGGCTCTGAATTTCCTTTTTTTCCATTTATTTTTATTTTATTAAAATACAAATGTCAATCAGACAGTTTCAAAACACCATAACCATACAGAGTCGATGAATTAATACATTGCAAACTGTTTTCATAACGTTTTGGTATTGTACAAGGTGCACACATGATATTATATTTACAGTTTTTTTTATAGCTGAATTATATCAAAAATTCAATAATTATTTACCTAGTGGATGACCATAGCACTAAAAGCCGACATAATATCCTGTCTAACCACCATTAGTGCAGATCTTGCCTATCATAGAATTATGTAGAAGCACAGCATTATCTATCCCAACTGTACTGTCTATACACACACATCATGATTTTTTTCTTTCTACACCCCTTCCTTTGTCTACACCTGTCAAAAGTGGGCACTCCATTGACATTCAACTACCTTAGGTGCTTGAACTCGACACCACAATCCAACACAGTCCAGCATTCTGCAACCATAGGGAGTTATTCAAAGAAATTGTTGACCATATCCATTTACAGCTCAGCTTAATATTATGGGCTCATGATGTATACTTCATTTTTATACTTTTATACTTTTCTGCTGGATGGTTAAGACCTAGGTAAATCAAAACTTATATACCAACACATGAACTTTATATTTCCTATGTGGTCATTGCAATATCATGAGACTCAGGGCTCTGAATTTCATAAGAAAGTTTAGGAATAAAATGCAGGAAAGAAGGAAAATCAGGAATGCTACAAGAAACTCCATGAACTCTGGAATAATAAAAAATTAATGAATCTTACATTATTTTATAGAAATCTAATGTGTTCACCAAATATAGGTTAGTATTTACCAAATACAGGTTTTTAGAAAACAGGGACATTTTCTTCACAAATTAATGTTTTATCACTCTACACTCTCATTGTTTTGTATTCCACCATTAGCTATCACTTCACTAATTGGCTTATCAGCAATTCAAATCATGTTTTTATTTATTTATTATTGGACCAGGAGTCAAACTCAGGGCCTGGCACTTGCCTGGCAGGTGCTGTACCCCTGTGTTAAATCTCCAGTCCTTATCAGCAATTCAAGACTTGTTTAGATATAACTAAAGAACGAAATGCATCCAACCTATCCTAATTTTCAGCAGAATGCAAATATTTCGAATATTTTTTCTTAATACATACATATATTTATATGCATGTCTATATCTTTATTATATATAAATAAGAATGATTTGAAGCATATATATTTGATAGAAACATATATTTTGATTTTCCTTAAAATCGTGAAAATTGCTCTACCTTTATAATACATGATTTATCACACATCAGTGGGAGAACAGAATGCAGACTTTTTCCATAAACTAAGAGCAACACTTTTTATACTTACTCTCAGAAAAGTAAATTTTAAAAAGATAATAAATATGAAAGAAAGTCAAGTATCATAAAATTGTCACTACCTTATATCCTGATTTTTATTTCATTGTAATGATTTTTGTTTTTTGGAAAACTATGTCTTCCTTGAGCCACATATGCAGGGATATTGGTAAAACTCTTCTCTAGATTCTTGGTTACTTACTCCATCAATTCATTTAAACATTATTGTAAATTATTCAAATTAATTCTATCAACTGGATTATTTTTCATTATAGAAAATCTTTATTGTACTTTACAATTAATTCCAGACCTGCAGAAAATAAATAGCAACTTGTGTGTAGTAATTATTAGTTTATAATCCTAGTTTACCATTTGGAGTCATGATATTCATATAAGAACATTTGAAAATTGTTTTTACGTGTGTGAAATTAGTTAGTAAATTTCACCTATTAGTACACTACTACTACTGGTGTCCAAATTTATGGATGAGATATAAATGTTAGACATAAGGACTAGAAACTCACACAAAAGTGTTTTGATTTTTGAAAATGAAGTGATCTAAGTTTGATGTTGGTTAGAGTTATATAGTGCTGTCAGTCTGCTACCATCAGCTGATTCTTACATTTAAAATTTGTAAGTTGTGCAGTTTGCAAAGTTTGATTCAATGATATTGTTTTATGTTTTAAAAACTGATGACATGGCTGACACAGACAAAGGATCTACAGAGTGAGGCACAGGATTGCAAGATAAACCCTGAGGGGACTTCACTGACCTCATCAGATACAGAAGCTACATTTTTTGTTATATAAGTCTTGCTTTATTTTGGTCTTAACCATCCAGCAGAAAAGTATAAAATGTGGTATATAACCTGGGGCTATAATAATAAGTTGGGCTGTAAATGGCTATAGTCAACAACTTCTTCATATAACTCACTATTAATGTGGACTTCTGGACTGTGTTTGATTGTGTCACCTAGTTCAGGCACCTATAATGGTTGATTGAAAGCAGAGTGCTCATCTTTGATAGGTCTAAACAAAAAAAGGGGGATATAAAGGAAGAACCATGCTGTGTTTGTATAAACAGTACAGTTAGGATAAATATGCAATACTTCTGCATAATTCCATGAGAAGCAAGATTTGCACTGATAGTGGTTGGACAGGATACTATGTTGGCTTCTAGTACTATGGACAACCACTAGGAAGATAACAAGGTAGGAAGTATTAATTGTTGAAACTATACTATAATTCAGCTTTAAAAATAAGATAAGTATACAGCCACATTCTCTTAATTCATTGATTAGAGACATCTTCTCTAATAGTGTTTGTAAGTAGAATATCATGTATGCACCTTGTACAACAACAAACCACTATGAAAATAATATGCAATGTATTAATTATGAACTCTGTCCTGTTAATTTGATTTGAAACTGTCTCATTGTTGTTTGTTCTTCAATAAAAAAAAAATCTGGTGACTACCACTGTCTTTAAAGAAACTGGAAAAAAAAAATCTACTTCATAGGGGCCCAGGGAGATAGCTCAGTAGAATAAGCACTCACTTGGCAAGCGCAGGATCCTGAATTCAATCCCTGGTAATACAACAACAACAACAAAAAGCTTGATACTCTCATTTCTTTCAGTGATTGTAATGATCACGTCTTTGTTCCCTGAATTTTAGTCTCTGTGAGGTTTACAAATGAGTAAATATTGAATATGAAAGCTCCATTTATCATTATAATCATCATAAACATCCAAGAAGTATGTTATACTTTCTTGTCCAAAATACTAGCCAATTAGCATATAATATATATAATTATGTATATATATAAACGTCTTATATACAAACATACAAAACACACACACACACACATATATATATATATATATATATATATATATATATATATATATATTATGGCAGTGACTAGGCAGTGTTTTAATCCTATGATTTGCATACTAGGCAAACACTGTACAACTGAATCATAGCTATGTTTCTCAGTTTATAGATTTAAACAAAAATTTGAAGTATTGTGAAATCCTAAGAATCATTTTTAATTGTAAATCCTAATGTCTAGTACTAAGTATCAGCCCAAAATAAAGCAGGAAATGCACACTGATCACCTGAAGTAATGTTTGGAATAGAACACTTCATTTTGAAAAGACATCGACTTCTTCAGTGGAAGAGACCACAGGCCTCCAGGAGGGCCTTGTCTAAGTCCCCAGAGAAGAGCATCCTATTCTAGCATATGACAGTGCTCACAGCTGACAACAATCAAGAGAAATGGCCCCACTTAGTCTTTTGAACTGCAGAAACCACAAGTGAGCAAAGAACTGGAGAAAGAACTGTTAAGTGATTAGGTACAAATGAACCATTGTAGGAAGCAATTCAGATAGAGTATTTCAAATCTGCTATAAGAAATAATGTTTTCAGGGAACATTAGTTTGCCTGCTAATTATGTAACTCATAACTGACAGCGGCAATGACCCTGAGTTTTCAGTTTGAGAACAGCTTTAGTGTCGAGGTACAAAGATGTCAAGCCATGCAGTGTTCAACAAGTCAATGAGAAACAATCAGGAAATTCCCCTAAAAGAATTGCAAATTACAGTGGTTTTCTTCTCCAACCTTTCTGACTTAAGTAACATCTATCAGAGACTATGCAAGTAATAGTAATGTGGATATTTTTCTCAGTCTATCTTTTTAACTCTAGCAAATTAATGCTGTCAAGGATTTCTCAGAACATGCGTCTGTAATTCTGTTACATGACTCCAGGTCACTGAGAAGCTTAGCAGTTGGGGAACTTTACACAATTAGCTCTTTCCTTTGGGTTTTCAAATATATTTTCCTTCTTACAGTGTGTATGGGAAAGGAAAATTTACAGTGGAATGCAGTCCTGCGGTCTTCTACATTAAGGTCTCCCAGGACACTTTGTAATCATTAAAAGTTATAATTAGCACTGAAGTACATGCAACTCCTAAAAGGACCATTTTTTAAACTAATAACTTTTTTAACATCTGTATTTTAAAGTCTCAAAACAGTTTAAGTGCTCCCAGCATCAACAGATAATGACTTCCTAAGCATAAAGGAAAGAAACCAAAGTGTTTTTAAATGGTCAGTAACATATTTCCTGATCCCCTCTAGATTCTACTCAGAGAAAATAGTCAACTGTCTGTGTAATTGAAATAGGATTGCTGTATTAAAAGAAAAATTACCAAACAAAGAGATAAGTAAAGAAACTTCGGTAAGCATTATAAATTATACTCTCCACGTTCTAACAATGTCACTAATGATAATTAGGGTTTTATGTCAATGTCTTTTGTAACATATTTCACAAGTTAAGTTTTTAATCTAGACACTGGTTGAGAAACTAAGCTATGCACAGTCTCTTCTCCCAAACCATCATCAAGCTCCTAGTATGCATATTACATACACAATTCATTGTCAACTACATAGCCAATATCATTGTCAACTCTGATGCATCTAATATTTTGTGGTTTTCAAACAAACCAGCCTAATCCGTTTTTATGGATGTCAGCATATAACCCAACTCTCAGATCTAAATCTCTGTCTCCACTGGTCATGTTGTGATCCCAATAAATGCAGGTGGATCCTGAATGCATGGTGGGTTCTACTACAAAACAATGACCCTGACAATCCAGAACATTCTATTAGAGTCTACAAGGAAATATGCCCAGAACAAATACAATCTTAATTTTACTGGTGAACTTGCCCTCTGTCTTGGATATAGATGCTACTTCTATCTCTCATGGCTATTTACTATATAAATAACTTTGAAAAGACTGCATGGAACAAAAATATAGCGAAGGTCCTTACACATGGAGGAGACGCCCGAAGAACTGTCTACCGATCACCTTGAATTAAATGGTCAATTGTTTTGGTTGATGAATCTGAAAAGAAATATTTCATTTTACTAATATAAAATAAAACATCAACATATTTAGCAGATTAAATTTTGCTTTGTTGTCCTTACAACATAATGGTTAGAAATATAAGGCCTAATGCCCTGTGTTACGTTTTAGATCCAGAATATTTTCCTAAAGTTATGTTTATCCCCAGTGCAATTTGACTGGTCTATGGGGACACTGTATTTATCAATATTTTAATCCATTCATGAATGTGCTGTTAGGAGGCCTGGTGACATGGAGGCTACTGGGGGACCTAACCTGGGCATGTACATTCTTGTCTCTATTTTCTTCCTGTTGCTTTGCATATTGATCAGCAGAGTTGAGTAGCTGTGGCCCCCATGCCCTTCCATGATGCTGTTTTTGCCTTGGAGCAAGCCAACCATGGACTGCAAAGTGAGAATTCATTAACCAAGTAAGCCTTGCCTCCATTAAGGTACAGGTGCTACACTTTTTGTTCCAGCAATGAGAATGTAATTTATCTGTAATACAGGCAGCTCCAGTCCAGGAATGAGAATGTAATTCATCCATAATACACACAGCTCTAGTCCAGGAATGAGAATATTTCACACAATGAGAATGTAGAAAATAAAACTAAAAATGTTTAGTCCCCAAAATAATATTAAACAGTTTTGGCAGTTCTAGCTTGTCTTGACTTTTTGGATGTGTCAGTGTGATTGTGTATGTGTGAGAAACAGAAAGTCTGTGTATATTTCTGCCTGAATTAGCTGGAGGGAGAATCAGACACAGAGAAGAAACAGGAAAGTTACTATTTGCTGAAGTCACCATAGGGCAAAACTCTTGTTCATATTTGAAAACATTACAAATTGATATAGCTTAGACTTAAAAAATACAACCTACCAGGGAGATGGCTCAGTAGGATAAGTGCTTCCCTGGCAAGTGCAAGAGCCTGAGTTCAAACCCTGATTCCACCAAAAAAAAAAAAAATGCAACCTGTTATTTTGAAATACAATGCCATTGAATCTTTATTAATGAACAAATAAACTACAGTCCCATCAAATACTGTTAGTATTAAAGTTATAGTACCTTGCTACACTTAGTGTAAGACTTCAGGAAATAAATTTAATTCTCACTGGGCTATTTCCTCTTCTATAGTATTTGAGATAACATTACATAATTAGCTTGGTGGAGAGATTAAACAAAAATGAACACAAACATATCTCTTGAGGCCTGTATGGTTGCTGAACAAATTTCAGTTTTCCATATACCAAAATGCCCTTGCTAATCTCCTCTTAAGATAATGGTGATTAAAACTTCCCTTAGTAACATCTACAAAAAATTTTTTTATGATTTCAGAACATACCACTTAGTTAAAATTCAACAGATTCTTTTAGGTTATTGTCCCCTGTTTGATGTTTGGTAATGATTTACACCCACATAGTTTTTCTAAATTCTCACACAACCAAATAGAACAATATAATTGGCCTTGATTCTAACAACACATAGGCTTAGTTGCTTGATGTTTTCAACTGTCATGGGAGGATAGACATTTTAATTTATCCACAAGCTAGCAATATCTGCAACAATTTTATTTGTCATCTTTATTGTTTTTGTCACTCCACAGCTTTATTATAGGCAAACATATGTTTGCCCAGAGAAAATTATTTTTAAAAGCGAGAAGAAATTCAGGATTTGAAAGGAGGAATGTATATTTAAAAGGTTTTCTGTACTTTTCTGATTTGATTACACTAATTTTGTTGAATATTTTTGGGCCTGCATGAGTGATATTGATGTGGTGTTTTCTTTTTTATCATATATACCGTTTATCTTTAGGATATGGCTATTTTCATGGAAAGAATTACTGTACATACTGTAGAAGAAAGCAACAAAAAAATGAATCAGAAAGTATTCCCTGCTCTTCTCATATTTAGGATAGAATCTGGATAATTTATATGATTTCATTCTCAAATCATTAAATAGTAGAGAATAACTAGATATTTTATACCAAATTAATGGCTTTAGTAGGATATAGATTAAAATCAAATATGTTGCTATGATACTATATTAAGATATTAAGAGAGATGATACTGTCACTATGTACAACAATCAGATAAATCTGAGGAATGAAATTTTACATGAATAAATTATGTAGAAATAAGATGCTAAGTGTTTGTTAGAGAGCAATTGTTAATAATGCATATGTTGGACCAGACCTAGAGACACAGAAACATGGTAAATTAAAGGGATTTGCATTTAATGAATCAATAGTATTTTTCGAGGGTCTTAATCATTGCAGAATTCTTATAAGACCATTGAAATGCACTGCTATTTAACACTCATATAATGATGAAGTGCCTGGGAAGGAAGAGGGCTGAGAAATATGGGCTTGATTTGCCCAGGCACTGCTCCTTCAACTACACACTGTGAGTTGCCTTCCCTGACTTGGAAGGCAACTCTCTTGTGGTGGATTGTCTACAGGCAGTCAACTTGTTACACCCAGCTGAACTGAGCTGCATGGTGCTGCATGTGGGAAGCCCACATGATGTGTGCTGCCTGCAGCAGAAGAGGCACAACTAGAGAAGCTGAGAGGTGCTGGGGAAGCTGTTCAGAGAAGCTGCTGGAGCACTTGGAAGCCGTTCTCTTGGACTCTTCTGCCGGAGAACCTTGTTGTGCTGACTTTCCTAGTGAACTTGCCTGTTCTTATTGGAGGAGGAACTTGAGATCTTAGTTGTCACTGAGAATTGCTACTGTTCATCTTGGGGAAGCTCTGGTCCTCATCTTGGGATCACTACCTGGCTCTGAAGGGAAAGATGATGCACTGCTCAGCCTCCTAGAGAAGCTTGTCACTTTCCTGATGAGAACTCAGATTTCCTCTTCACTAGAGAAGTTTGGGACCTCACTGTTGCTGAGGATGGCTGTGGTATTTTGGTGTGAGCTTTGGTCCTTACCTTGAGTGTTGCTTCCTGCCTCCAGCTCAGACCCCTCAGGCTGCTAGCACAGATCATTCTTCCTGCTGACACAGACTTCCTACTTTTCACCACTTATCTTTGGACCTTTGCAGTGCAGATCTGTGAAGTGGGCCTGTATAAGACATTTTCATGTTCTCTGGGCCTGCATTTGGACTTGTGAGAGGCGTTGTTATTGGCTCTAAGTTTTCAGTGAGCCTCATGTGGGACGTAAGGATCCAGGCCCTCAGCTCATTTTATATGAATCTTTGGGTGATTCATTATAAAATAACTTTATAAACTGAATGTCCTGTATTGCATTGTTCACTTTGCAAAACCCCAAATCACAACATCCCTGAGAAGGTATCACCTGACAGGATTTCAAACCTGTTGATTTTTGATAAGCTTATCCTAGTAACTTGATAATGCTGTTTGCAGTTGTGCTAATAAATGGATTGCTGCAGATATGAATGGATAGGCGATAAAACTGTGAGACAACCTGAGAGCTTCGTGATTGCCTGAGAAATTTGGATTTGTTCATCATTTCCCCTCGCTCATCTGATCATTAAGCCTGCTCCTTGCAATCTAAAATTTGAATCTGAGAGAAACAATGATCTAATTAAAAACAAAAGGACATCTCTTTTTCTGAAGCATTGTGATGCTCTGGAGTATGAATTTGGATCTTGCCCTGTGAATGAGATTAAAACTCTAGCTAGATGGAAGTATTGTTTGCCCACTGGAGTTAAAACTCTAGAAAATCTGTGTGATTTCTTTGCATATTAATAGTGCAGATCTGGGGAAATTTTTTAACTCAGTGGCTCCTCTTCAGCTCTGCTGTGCATTAATGGGGGACAGTTCAGATTGATGTTGGTATAGGAGGTAGAAGTGAGGCGAGCTTGAAAGAAGACTTTAATGAGAAATCAAAAGTATATTTATATATATATATGTGTGTGAAAGTGTAAATTTTCTTACCATAACTATATTGAGCTTCTGAAATAGCCCCACCCAATTCTTAGGAGTTGATGGGGAAAATATATTTGAATGTCCAAAACTTCTGAAGATGTGGTGTGTGTACACTTCAAGTTATTTCAGTCTTTCATCAATTTCTACCAATTGTAGAAAAATTTTAGAATACTGGCAATATTGGAAACTATTCTGGAGCACAAATATGCAAATTTTGTCTCATGGTGATAAATTTAAGTAGTGTCCTGTGAATATTGATTAATATTTTGTAAATTCAGTTATCTTTCCTGAAAACCACAAGTATGTGTATATGGGAAATGTTAGCTTTGAACTGTCTCTAATACCTCACTGATTATCTCACTAACTAATGATCTAATAAAGCCATGTGTATATGGGAAATTTTAGCTTTGAACTGTCTCTAATACCTCACTGATTATCTCACTAACTAATGATCTAATAAAGCCATGTGCACATGGGAATTGTTTTTACCTGTAAAACCACTGAAGGCTCATGCTTTCTTTAGGCAAGTATTATTAATTATTGTTACAATTTCTGTCATAGGTATAAGCTGATTCACCTTATCTATATTCCTTTATGTGAAGTCTGGTACCTTGTATCTTTTTGTGATCAGACCACTTCATCAAAATTATAAAACCAATGAGCATCCATTTGTTAGCAGTATTTCTTTGCTCTCCTTTCATGCCTGCATTGTATTACTGCTGTCAGTAATAATAATCCATCCCTCTTGTTCTGATCTTGATTATGTCTTATATTTTCTTAAAAATATAGCTTAGCTAGAAGTTTACTTTTTTATTGAAATTGAACCAAAACAGCTTCTATATTCATGAAAATGTTTCTATCATTTTCTATTTCTGATTCCATTGATTTCTTATCCATGTATTACTTTTTCTTCATTTGGTTTATATTTAAATTTTTCTTACTCCTCCAGTTCCCTTAAGTGTAGACTTCACCTATGAAACCTGATCTTCTGTCCCTTGGTTGTCTACTCTCAGTGTTATGTCTCCCCTTGGCACTTCTTTGTACCGGTATCATACAAATTTTGATCAGTTGCATATTCCTTTTTACTGAGTTCAAAATTGCTCCTGAAACTTCCCCTTGAGACATCTGCTGTGACCCAAATCCTGCTGAGATGAGTGATTCCATCCACAGTCAGAAATGAAGGAGCTGAGTGCATCACTCCCTTCCCCTGTCTAACTGTAAGCAGCACCATCAGTTGCTCCTGCTCCCATTATTCTAGGAGAAGTATAAAGCAAAATGACAAAAGCATTGAGATCACTGATGCCTTGTGTAAGAGCTCAGGCACTGGGAACCTGGAGCCATGACAGCAATGGTGGAAACCAGAAGCAGACACACCTGGCCTTTAACTTCCGAAAACCTAAGTTGCTGGTCCCTTTTCACTTTTTCTGTTGCTGTTGCCACCTTTCTTATGACCATCAGTAAACATAGCTGTGTACTGCTTACTGCTAGATGCATGCTTGGCAATACTGTCCTCACTGTGCACAAGAACCTGGAGTATTAGGGGCCCTCTCACCTGCACCATCCGATGAGCTGAGCCAGGAGGCTTTTACCGAACACCAGGAGACCACCCTGGACAAGAAGCTGAAGGCCATTATTGTGCAGCTGCCCAGAGACCTTCGGAGACCTCAGAACAAGTGACAATCAGCAGCGCAGCAACAAAGAATGTGACTTCCCACTCCCTCTCTCTTCCCCTTTCTGAGCAGAGAATGGATTTTGGGAGGAAAGGTGGATCAGTCCTCGTGTGTGTAACTTACTAGATGCTGTGGAGTACTTATCAGGGAAGGAGGACACCTGGGAAGTCAGTTGGGCTTGTATTTTGTTGCTGGTCCACACAGTGTGTAAGGTCTACCTTGAAGTTCATAATGCAGGCCTCAGTGTGAAAAGCACCAGCAGAGTGCCCAATGCTGAAATGTACTTTAGTGCATTTACCCATGTCAGGGACTGGGAAATATGGACTTGCCCTCCCTGGATTACTGCTTTTCTCCACAGAGTCCTTGTTAAGTTGCCCTGGCCTCAGACATCTCTTTGTTTAGCTACCTCCATCTGTGCCACAGCCTCACAAGGACCACATCTTTTCTACAGATTGTAATAATTTTCCCTCTCCTCCTTTGATTCCTCTCCCAGTCAGACTTTTGAGTATAAGTGTTCAGTTTTTTTGGTTATTGGTTCTAAATAACTCATAAAAATACAGTTAAGAGGCATGGTGTCATCCCACATGGCAGGAGGAGGATGTGTCCATTTTACAAGTCCAGCTACAATGACTAGAAGTGATCAGTGATGGCTGAGCTGGCTTTAACTCACTGGATGCCCTCTGGGTCTGAAAACCCACACAGAGCCCTTGAAATTGTTTTCTGATATTGGCTAGCCCTCCCATTTATTTAGTTTTGTTTTCAATGTGGTAACTCTGAGCCTTAAATTTGTGCTACTATCTTAAAGCAGGTACAACTTGTACATTGCCGCATTAATTTACACAGTGCCTGATTTTTACTTTGCTATTCTTTCACCACTTGTGTACTGTTGTGGCTTATCTAATGAGATGAGGATTTATTTCCCTAGGTAGGATTATTATTCCCTTCAATACAGGACATCTAGATATAAAACATCCAATTCTGGGTTCTTCAATTAGGAAATCAGGTGTTTTTAAAGTGTTTAAAGTGGGAAATCCAGTAGGTTTAAAGAAAGTAGCTCTTATATTGACTTAATGCTACAGCAGTTCATCCCCAGTGTTCAGCTCTCCTGTTGCTAGATATGA
Source organism: Ctenomys sociabilis (assembly GCA_004027165.1). Lineage (NCBI taxonomy): Eukaryota > Metazoa > Chordata > Mammalia > Rodentia > Ctenomyidae > Ctenomys > Ctenomys sociabilis. The sequence continues at coordinate 7,028 of PVKA01021248.1, read as the reverse complement.
ATAGGATCCTCTGAAGATGTTCTGTCAGATCTCCACTAATGAGGACTGACCCAGGGACAGGTCTGCCGAACCCCCAGGGATTCAGCCTGAGGAAGTCATTCTCCTTGGGCTGCGAAGCTCAGTGACTATTGGGAGATGCCTTTCCACACTTCTACTCTGGGGAACTGACCCAGAGATGTGCCTCCTAGCAAGCGAGTCTAGTAGTTATCCTGTGAGGTCTTCAGATGGGAGCAATGTGGTCTGTTTCTGCTTGGTCTCCCCCTCAATTGTCTTCTTGATGAAGACCCTTCAAAGAGATCATCTACTCCTATGTAATAAAAATGGCCTGCATATTCACTTGTGGAAAAATGAGACATGGTGACTCCTTGGCAGCATGAAATACAATGCCATATTTCACTTATAGCATTATTGGAAGGAATTAGAAAAATGGCTGAGAGGCCTTACCTCTAAGTCTTTATGGCCCTCTACCAGAAACCTGATCTATGCCTAAAAAGTCATCATCCCTCAGAAGCTAATGCTACAGGAGCCTCCCTCTTGTCAGCTACCTCCTCAAATACCCACTTAGTCAGTCCCCTTAGGAGATAAAGACCAGCTTCTGAGACCTCACCACACTGGATCTCTGCCTACCTATTCCAGGGCCCAAGACTCAGCACACTCAATGTCTAAGCCTACCACAGCTGAGGCCCTTCAAGAAGCAGCAAACATTGGGGGTACAGTCTGGGTACTCATCTCCATTACAGCTTGGATATTCCATGATACAAGGAAATTGGGACATGTGTTCAAGGATTCTGATAAGTTTATGGGTGGATTACCTATTGATGGATTTCTATTCTCTCAGCCTGGTGGGATGTCTTATTGCACAGTTATAGAAAGGAAAAGGATTCTATAGGCTGAAAAGCATGCCAATGGTGATGGTTTTGTAGCTTCCCCCTCTGAGATCCAGCCAACTGTGGTTTATTTGCTTCCCAAGTGAGTACAGTGTGGTATAATAACACAGGGAGAAGTCTAATTAAAGTTATACATCAAGGTAATTTTAGCTGGTATACAACAAGGGATGCCCAATCCTGTGAACTACGATAAGCTCAAGTCTATTAGTTGAGGCCCCTATGAGAACTCAGTTACTTTCAGCTTTGGCTTAAAAAAGTACTGTATAAATACATTAACTTAGACTCTGAGTCTTGAGGTGAGATTATCCTAAGGCAGGATTTATTTAGTCAATCAGCTACGGATATTAGAAAAAACCTTCAAAAACTACAACAGGGCCCACAAACTGACATAAGGCAACACAGATAAGTTAAAACAATGCTTGCCCTATTTAATAAAGCTCATGCCAAAGCCTGCAGTTCTAGGGGAGTTTGAGTGATGGACAAAAGTCAGAGGGGTTCAGGTGCCAGTGAACAGGATACCAGGCAAATTGATGCTCTCAGGAACTACTGAGCCATTGTCAGAATTGTCAGAACACAGTAACAGTCCCTTGTCATTGGAAGGGACACTGCCCATATTCCCAGAGTGGGATAAGGCCATACATCATAATAGTGGCCAGGAAGTGTCTGGACAGTGTGTGGTGATAGTGCCTGAGGCAGCCCGCAAGGCTCCTGCAAAAGAGGATCATAATTTCCTCACAAAATTGTGTGACTTATTCTGTTCTACTTTCCATTGGAGTGAACTTTCATTCCACTCTAAAGTTGGCCATAAGGGAGTGTACTGAACAACTTTCTAATTCTTACTCTGAACATCCACCAGGAAACTGTGCTTTTCCAAGCTGGCTTTATGGTGATGCCAGGTACCCCATAGCAATACCTAGAAGAGGTATGTTCTCCTTATTCAGGGCTTCCCTGATTCTCAAGCCTCTGGCAATCTGTGTTCTAGTAGCTAGGGACTCAAACAGCATGACCCAGGGAGCCCATTGTCTCTGATGGTAACTGATCCTCAAACACACTGTGATGACATACACTAGGGGGTTGTTAGGACCACTCCACTACTCACTCAACTAAAAGACCTACAAGATAGCATTGCCTTAACAAGGAAGGTAGTTGGGGGTCTAGAGTCCTTCAGTAATAAGTTTTGATGTACAGGGTGACTGGTGACATACCAGTCCTGTGTCATGTACCCATTTTACCAGTATTCCAGGCATCAGGAGAATACCACCTAGGACAAGATCTCAAAGCTTTCAATGAGGCCATTGTACCTATTCGCCCATTTCCTGCAGACTCCTACACCCTTTAAACACAGATCCCAGGAGTAGCTAAATTGTTCTGCTTCATTGATCTCCAGGATGTTTTCTTCTCAATCCCCGTGGATCCTCATCTCCAATATTTGTTTTAATTTTGACTAGGAGGATTTTCACACAGAACTTAGCCAACAATATCCTTAGATTATATTACCCCAGGGCTTTAGAAACAGCCCCCACTTGTTGTTGATGGGATGTTTCACTTAAAATCTGAGAGATCTAAAATTAAGAAAGAGAGGTATAGAATACTACATAGTTGACTTAAGTTCACTCGCTAAAGGGTTATCTAATAAGAACATTATTAAGATTCAATCTTCTAACAAAATGTGGTTATAAGATATCCCAATGAAAGGCCTAGATCTCAACTGTGACATATAAGGGTTATGATTTAAGTGTAATTCAGAGATAGCCATCCTCACAGAAAGGTAATTTGCTATCTAGGTCCTTCAGAGTCCAAATATCAGCTGAGTGCTTTCTTGAGAATGACAGACATTTGCTGCATTTTTATACCACATACTGCATTTTGAGTTATAGATAAACTACTATATGAAGCAATTTGTTACCAAAAATTAAAACCTTAAAATGGATAGTAGCTGCTCTAGGAGCTTTTAAGACTTTAAAGGAGAATGAATACAGGCACTAGCATTATTGCAGACCTAAGTAAGTTTTTTTTTTTTCCTTTCATGGCTTGGAAACAGGAAATAGCCACAGGACTTCTGTGTCAATATCTAGGCTCAGGAAACTGGCAGACAAGCCCCTTATTTTTCCAAGTGACCGGACGGAGCATCACAGGATGGGCCCGGCTTCCTGTGAGCAGTAGCTGCTATGGTACCCTTAGTCCAGGAAGCTTCTAAGAAAACTTCAGGACCAAAACTCTTAATTCTAAATCCACATTAAGTTTCAGTTAAAATCCAAGCAGTATTTGTGGATGACCGGACAAAGTTTCACAAAGTATCAGGCCATAGAGATTAAAAACCTAGGTGTCTCTCTTCAGGCTTGCACTGTTTCCAGCCCAAACATGAGCCTCTCCAATAGATAGAGCATGAGTCGGAACTGACCATCACCCCAGATTATACCCACTGCCCTGCTCAGAGGGACCATCCAACAAGCCTGGCTAGCACAAGCTTCACTGACAGAAGAAGCATCATAAAGGATGGCCTCAGAAGTGCAGGCAATGCCTTAGTCAGTCTCACCCAGGTCACTGATGCAGGAGGAGACCCTGGATGCCCTTTCAGGCAGCACTTGTTCACCTTACTTGGGGTGCACAACTCGGGCAAGAGGGTCATGAAGTCAGAATACTGATTACAAATACACCTTTCTGGCTGCCCAAGTACATGCACCAATCTAAAAAGAAAGAAAGAGAATTTTTGATTCGTTATCCGTCTTCAATGAAACAGTGGCCAGAGATCCCTAATGTCCAGCAAGGAACATCAAGCTCCCACGAACATCACTCCCAGGAAAATTGCAAAACAGATTCCACTGTCAAACAGGCCACTCTCCAACATAATTCTGGTCCACCAGTTGCCTTATGTATGGTCCCATTCCAAGATTTTGACTTAAAACAAGGATAAGCTACAGAAGAGCTTCAAGCAATTCATAGTCAGAGAGAAAATGAAAGGGGCCAGGGGCACTGTGTGGCAGGCCAGCTGTTCTTGCCACAGTGAGTGCAATGGAAAGTCCCAGTCCCTGCATGCTTCCTTTCCCCCCAGGGCAAGATGCCAGCACTGCTGTCAACAGGCTCCTTTTAAGTCCCGAGAGTTGTAACTTGGGTCTGTGAGGCATGTCTTCTCTGTGCCTTCCATAACCCAGAGACTTGTCCCCTTCCACAGCCTGGACAGTTAGATGGTGTGAGTCTTCTTCTGGAGAAGATTGGCAAGGATCTGCATAAGGGACTCACTCGCATGCCTAGGTGTAAGGGATTTGCACAACTGCTGGTGTGCATTGACACCTTTACAGGGACAATAGAGGCCTACCATACCTGGTCACAACAGTCTCCAGGGTTGGTAAAGTCCCTTCTAAAAAGCAATCCCTATCTTTGCATTGCCTAGTTTACCCAGACTGACAATGTACCCCTTTTTTGTTTTTTGCACGCTTCCATGTATCCAAAATCACACAGAAAGCTGCTAAGGCATTGGAAATTAAATATCACCTCCACATTGCATCAGGAAATATTGAATGGGCCAAACAAACTCTCAGATGAACTTTAGCCAAGTTATATTTAAAAAAATTACCATAATTGACAAAATCACCTTTCAGTTGACTTATTGAGATTTGGAGCAGCCCTCAAATCTAAATTGAGACTAAGAGCATTAGACATACTTTATAGAAGACCCTTTTTGATGTTTGATCTAGTCATTAATACAGAAACCTCTTAACTACTTCAATACATGGATCTACCTCGGAAATTTCCAATGGGCCTTCCAGGAAAATGAAAGATTTTCCCATTCTCAGGGTCGCAACATAACTGTCAGCCCAAATTCTACCCTGTGACCAGATTTAATTGAGACCTGTGTTTTGGTTACTTTTTACTCATTGCTGGGACAAAATATCTTACCTCCAAAGTTAAGGAAGGAAAGGTTTGTTTATCCCACAGTGAGTGGAGGTTTCAGTCCGTGTCTCCAAGGCAGAGTAGCACATGGCAGAGAATAGCAGTTCATGAAGGCAGAAAACAGCAATGAGCGAAGGGGAGAGTCAGCGACTGTGGCTCCTAGGCTTCTAGCAAGCCTCTCTTTCTTCCTTACTTGAAGTTAGGCTACCCTGGGGTGGGCGTGTAGGACTCCCACCAAAATGCTCATGCCCTCCTCATGCACAAGATGAAAATGCTTACAAAATAAGACCCTTGACTCCTTGCTCAGTCACTTAATTAAATTTCTAAACTTCTCAAATTAACATAAGGTATCAATCAATACAACTCAGAAAAAGGGGGGACCCCAATGCCAACTTACTCCCAAATATAAAGGCCCTTTCACAAGCCCTGTTAACCACTCCTGTCGTTAAGGTACAAGGAATACATAGCTGCATTTACCTCTCTAAGGTAAAGTGCAAGCTGCTGAAAACACCAAAAGGTGAAAAATACTAATGAACTTCACACCTCAGTGAAGCAGTAGATAATCTCAAGTCTCTTTTCAGAAAAGAAAACACCAGAACACTAGTGAACCAGATGAAAAAAACAAGCTTGCTTCTTACAAGTAAATTGCGTAGGTAGTCTCACTATTGTCTTCTTTACTTAAGGTCTTTGTTCTAAGGGACAATGTGTCGTCTTTTGAGTCTATTCTGTTTCATTTGGGGTCACTCAGGATTATTAAAAACCTCCTTCTAATAGAGGTAATAAATTGTGACTACTTACATGGGACCTTAAAGTTAATCAAATCTTTCTCTTTTCATTAACAGCCACATAAGAACTTGGGAGACTGCCCAGGCAAACCTGCCCAGAGTATTGCCTTCCATCAAGAGCAGGCAGAACTCCTAGTAGCAATTGCCCTACAATACCATATGGACCTTATTCTCTTAGCAGCTGAAATCAAGGGATGGTATTTGCTGCTAGAAGAAAAAATACATTTTCTTTGTCAATAAATCAAAAATGACAGGTGACATGACACAATAACTGGCTGACTATACCACCAAGATACCATGAAGAAACCATGAATCATGGTTTTCATGACCAAATATCTGGAATTGGGGATCCTGGCTACTGTCCTGGACACAGTCTTTTTAATGTTTTTTACAGTCTTGCTATTTAGATCTTATATGCTTAATCTGTTCCTCAAATTTATTTCTTCTTTGAGATCTGTCAAACTACGGGTGTTGAACATAACAAAGTCAAACCCTGCCATCATGTCTGTGGTTTACTAAGAAATCTTCAGAGGAGAGGCTCAATTGTGAACTTTTAGATCAGTCAGGTAAGAATCCCTGGGTTTTCTCCTGCTTGTGCCCAATGTCCCCATTCAGCCTGCAATAGCTGTGGCAGATGAAACATTCTCCTTCAACTCTTTAGTGCCCAGGGGTCATAGCAAGAAAGAAAAGATAAAATAGGATCTCATTAAGCTTTGCTAAGGAAATTAATGGTAAATTTTACTAAAAACAATTTTTGCCTCTGTACTTAGATTCCAGCAATTAGAAAGAAAAAAGAAAGAGAAAAACAAGATCCAGAAAGGCATCAGGTAGCACAATTAACATAAGAATTTAACAGAAGGCATCCATGTAAAGCAAAGCTCTATGTGAGAACATGAAAGGCGAGGAAATCCAGCCTCCTAGCACATCTCTGAGGAAATGCAGAGAAAGCCTAAACTCCTAAGGACTCCTAATACACATATATCTTCATTTTCACAGCACTATGCCTGCACCAGATTCACACATGTCCACTTCACTTAATTTCTAATTCTAAGAAAAAATTAGAGCAGCCCCTGACTATTTGGAGCTCACCTGAGTCTCATAATATTGCAGTACAGGTTCTCCTATGTCCTGAGTCTTCGCTGACCTTGAAAGGCTAGGTCCAAAATGTTGGCTGGCCTTGTGGCTCTTCTATTTCTTCAACTCTGACTTGGGATCTTAGGTTGTTAACCATCCAGAAGAAAAGCTGATTAGTATCCTGCAGCTTATGCATTCACTTTGCCTTATCTGACTCAATTGATTTTACTTGTTATACATTTCCTTTTGTATTTCTGCTTTTCGCTTGTTATACTAGGGAGACTATACGATATTTACACATGTGTGTCTGGTTTATTTCACTTATGAGTATATGTTCAAGTGGCATCCACTTCAGTATAAATGCTTCAAACTTATCATTCTTAATAGCTGA
>PVKA01021247.1:9763-39081 GCA_004027165.1 Ctenomys sociabilis | reverse complement strand
ATCTATCTATCTATCTATCTATCTATCTATCTATCTATCTATCTATCTATCTATCTAATCTGTCTGTCTGTCTATCTATCTATCTATCTATCTATCTATCTATCTATCTATCTATCATCTATCTTTCATCTATGTATCTATCTATCATCTATGTATCTATCTATCTATCATCTATCTATCTATCATCTATGTATCTATGTATCTATCTACCTATCAACTATCTATATCTATCTATCTATCATCTATCTATCATTTCATACATGGTCTTGCTGTGCAGCTTGGACTTGTAGGAATCCTCCTGTTTCAGCCTTTCTACACTGCTTTAACAGGCATGCACCATGCACCTGGGGTTCCAAGTACATGTGGTACTGGTGTCAAACCCGGGTCTTTGTGCTTGCTAGGCAGGCACTCAGACCGCCAAGCTATGTCCCCAGTCCATTGACAACAGATCTTTTCATATGAACAAATAAAGGAAAAACAAAAACTTTTATTTAGATATTGGTACAGTGATTCAACTAAATAAAGGCTTGCAAGATTGTTTTATAATAGACATTATGAATTATATTTTAATATCATATTTACAAAGTCAAAGAATATGAATGAAACATGTTTTCATTCTAGTCTGTAAAGTTTTTTTCTCACAGAACTTGTGAAGTGAAAAGTCAGTTTCTATATACATATTGGATGTGTACATGCTCATTTACAAATTCCTGTGACATATATCCCCCTCTGAACAACTCTGCCACAAGATGGGATAACGACCAGGGGAGAAGTCCCCACCTCACATTGTCTTATGCAAATTCTCTTTCTGTGTGAATGTCTCTTTGGACCAAATGTGTAAAGTTTATAGAATTACATGTTTGCTACTTAGGTTTCTGGTGCATATAAATAAAGACATCCTGGAGCATTCAACTTTTGTTCCTTTTAGAGATAAGTGTAAATGAGGCAACAGCACAGGGTTTATTCAACTCAGAGTAGACTCTGTTTGATAGGAAAGAATGTTGTTGTGAAATTGAATCAGTTCTTTAATCAAGCTAACTACAATCTTAGAATATTTCAGGAGAATCCTATTATTTTCTAACTGAAATGAGACCCCATTTAATAAGGTTATTTTCTTATCTAACTATATATTGGAAAACAAAATTTTGCATTTTAACAGGTGCTGTGAACATGTTCATTCTGTCGCAGTCAAAATGTGATAAACATTGATAATAGTAATAATGCCTTTCCCCAGAGTCCTAGAAATCCTAATATACTGACTAGCAGCTATGTTCCCTATGTAGAAATACAGTAATTTAATAATCTTACTCTAGCAGTTTTCACTAAAGAAAATTAACTAATTCATTATTGCTTATAATTTGCTGAGACATAGCTGCCATATTTGTAAAATCAGCAGGTTCTGAGAAAAATGTAAGTTTTTAAATGAATGTTCAAGTTCTCTAAACACATAAATGATACAATTACTTAGCTCCCTCTAGTGCCAATTTCTAATATAAACTTCATTGCAATAATTACCCACCAAGCAATTTTGAAGCAAATTAAAATTTTATTTGGCTTTAAGTAAACTTTCAAAGAATTAGTAGAGTCAGTGTAGGGTCAGAGCTGTGAAAGATTGAATTGATAACAATCATGGGCAACTTGACAGCTGCAGTTTAAGAAATAATTTCTTTGAAGATTTTATATATTTAAATTAAAAAATCAGTATACCAGCAGAAACACTGATGAAGAAATTTAGGCTTTCCACAGGATATCCTTATTCCCCTCAATTCAACTATAGTAATTTCAATTTATATTTTGTATTAATCCTTATTTAAATAACTCATTATGACATCCAAGACATTTTCATATTTTTACAAAGGCATACTAAATAGCATCTAATTTTCAGTGTAAATAGGAATAGAGCAAAGAAACATATGAGTTTTTTATTTTAATAACAAAGCTATGAATTTAATAATATTACTCTTTAATATGTTGTTTTCTTGAGTATGCTTCTTCTAGTGAAGCATATATCTGAAGTCTTTTATGTCTGAATTTTACCAAATAAATTATATTGTATTGATTGCATTACAAGTTATGGTGACAAGACCTTGAGGAAGAGGATTACTAGTCAAAAACAGAATTAAACTCAGTGAAAATTGTAATGAAATTAATGTAAGTGTTCTGTGTAAACTGAATTTTTTGCAACAGTTTACATATTCATTTTAGGATTTATTTTAAACTATAACATGAAGGCCATCCATGAGGGATGAGCACCTGGGTTTTGGCATCAAGTGGTAGATTAACAGAACTGCCATTAATTCATAAAATATAGATATTGCTTCAAAATAATAGTGTTGTTATGAAAATTAAAGATATTTTATGCATGCAAAAATATGCAAATATGCAAGTGAACATGATAACTCAGAACTTTTTTTCTGTATCCTAATTAAAAATTTTCATAGAGGACTAGCCAAATAGCTCAGTGAATTAAAGCACGTGCAAGCAGGCACAGGAGCCAGGGTTTGATCGCTGGGCCTGCAGTGCTGGCCTTGACCCGGCGGCACCCTGAGACTGGGCGTGGTGGCGCGATTCTGTAATCCCAGCACTTGGGAGGCTGTAAACAGGAGAATCACTACGAGTCTGATCTAGTAATGAGACGCTAAACACCCTGCCGAACCTTCCCTAAAATACAGAAGAAAATGTTCACAGAATAAAAATTTATAATTGAATTGTTGCTTATAATTTTTGAGAACATAGACTTTGTTCTGAACTGGTTGGAAGTCCCCAACTATTAACATTTTAAAAATTCTCCAATTGTTTTCCAAAAAAATTTATACCCTAAATAATAAAAGGAAGTCTTAAAATTATGATAAATTTGGTGTTAAATCTTAAATAAATGTTAAAAATTGTCTTTTACAATAAATGCAGCATTGCCAGACACAAGATTTTGAAAATTGCATCTGAAATTTTCTTTGAGTTCACAACTCACTGTGTAGCATTTTAGAAAAATTTAGTGTCAGTTTTTCTACTATAGTCTTTCAAACATTTCATTTTTAATTCTTTATTGGTAAAACTTACTAATTAAATACCATAGCTTTATTAAATGAGAACATTTTAGAAGTTAATTTTTTCTCCCTTATTTGAGCAGAAAAAAACACTTCCAACCACTTTTGACTGGTTCGAAACTAGATTTAACCTTTTAATTTTCAGTTAGGTCATTAACTTTGTGTGTTATTTACTTGTGGTTAAAACCTTTGGTCAATTACCCTTGACCATTCTTCTAAGTGCTCCCTTTTATAGAATTTATTTGGGTATTTATCAAAAGCAAACTAAACACACTTAAAAAAAAAAAAACAAATACAGTCTTAGAACTGAAAATAAAAACTAGGTTGTTTTCCTAGAGCTGCAACTTCCTAGGAAAAAAGAAAAGTAAGTTGGTTTAAAAAACAAGATATTGTCCACATAAGAGAATGTTACAGTATCCTTTATATTTAACCTTAATAAGTTTTGGGTCACTGTATTTAATGTTGAAAATGAAACAGAGTATAGGGAATTACAGAGAAAAAAAGAAAGCCATAAAATTTGCCCTAATATGCTGACAACATTATGCAGAAGAAAGATGAATTTTGAGAGTATTTGTAGTAAACTGCAGTGTTGAATTCTCTCTCTCAGAAGCAGAAAATCTGAGAGCCCTAATCCAATCATCAGTCGACTAAAGGAACAATAGCTACTGGAATGATTACCTTTAAGCATAATTATCATCAATGAATTTCTGGTTTTTGGTCTACTCACTATATTTATAATGGTATGATTTTGGCCATACTCAGAAACTTTCAAAGACAAAGTTAATTTCATTTCTAGATATGGGTCAAGTCTCAGTTATGAAGTCTCAGCTTAACATAAAGTGCTCAAAGCTATGTTCAGGGAGCAGCACATATACTCACTAACAGATGAATGGATAAGAAAATGTGGTCTATGCACAATGAAAAAATAAAACTACTATACACAATAGTAAAAAAAAAAAAATACTGCTTTTTTTTTTTTTTTTTTTTTTGGCAGAACCAGGGATTGAACTCAGGCCCTTGTGCTTGCCAGGGAAGCGCTTACTCTACTGAGCCATCTCCCCAGCCCCCTGTACTTGCATCTTGGGAACATAACACTAAGTGAAATCATTCAAAGATATTTAAGTATGTTGTGGTCTCTCTTTCACAAGAAATGCAAAATATAAATAATTTAAAGCACAAAATAATAAAGTAGAACACAGAGATAGACTTTGAAGAGATAAATGGAAATCAGGAGTTGTAGGGAGGGGTGGATGGGAGAGGAAAGAGTAGGATGTGATATGTATATATTGCAACTCTTAAAGGTGATTGTAATTGTTATATATTGCAAAGGCATATGAAGAAATATAATTTGAAGGAGCAAGCATATGGTTAGTGCATTTATTATAGTTGGATCAAAGGGTAATGGCAATAACTGTTACAATAAATATGTAAAAATGCCTTGTCATTTTTTTGGCTCTTGTGCTTGAACTCTTTTATAATCTCACTTAATTTTCCCTACAGCCTTTTGATATAGGCAGTAATGTGTAGGATGTGCATATAGGTGAATCGTTTGCCAAAGTTAGCAGTCACTAAAGAGGACAGCAAAGTTGTGGAAAGGCTTGATGTGAGTCTAGAAACTGTCCTCAGCTAGATGAATAGTTCTAAACATGCTGCAGAGTTCTTAGTATATACCACAATAATACATACATTTCTTTGAAGATTGATGAAATTTCAATATGAGATTAATGTAATTTTCTCTTTGAATCCTCATAATTAATCTGTTATTGGGTAACTGGCCTGTTATATTCTCTTCTCATAAAATAATGAAATAGAAGTCTTTCTCTGACTTTCTTAGATATTGCCTTTAAGTACCCAAGGAACAGGATAAAGAATATAGCTATATTTTTTTTTCTTTGAGACACAAGTCTGGCTATGCTGGCCAAGATGATCTCAAAGTTCTGGGCCCAAACTTCCTCTCCAGTGTCCTGTGTGCATGGAACTACTGGCAGATGCCAGAACTGAGCCCAGCTCACATTGGGGAATTTTGAAATCCATGAAGGGGTTATCACTTTGAAATTCAGAGAATCCTGCTTTTAAATGAACCTTTGAATAAGAATGTTTAAAGTTCAAATCTTAGCCAAAGCCCATAAACCAAAATATATGTCTCCAATGTATAAGGGTTTCATGTATCTATAATACTGTCCTTTCCAAGAAATCTCCCAAAACAGGACACAGTAAAGTTCCTTCTAACTCTTGATGACACGTGGTTCAATTAATTCATCAAAGCAATGGCACAAAGGAGTACCTTTCTAAAGCATTTTCTGAGTAGTGTAAAAGTTAACTCAGTAAATTAAATAATAATCTTATTAGAAAAATTAATTGTATTTCCTGTGTTTCCCAATGAGCTGAACTAATAAACTGACAAATATTAAAACTTAAGAGTTTCTTTCAACATCGCAGCCATAGTTTTAAATGTGTGATCTTTTTTAACATAGCACTTACACCTGCTTCTAAGTACAAAATGATTAGCCACAAGCCAACCTACTATGGAATATCAAAATATATTTGCCCAATGGAGAAGAAATGGAAATTATACAGATCATATTTCCTTCCCTGCTGTAGGCAGCCAAGCTTCATGTCTATAGAAAAATGAAAATATCAGTAAATGAAAAATGAAAATACATTGAGCTATATATACACAGAACCATAAACAAATCTATTTCTGATTATTTTCAGACATGTTTCTTTTTCATGTAATTACTTAGCAGCAGAGAACTGAAATAAAGGTTTGTAGCTCTCAGTATTAATCAACTAAAATGTAGTTCAGATATGCCATATCAAAATACACATTCAGAATTATAAATTGTGCATTCTAACAGAACCCAATTTTTTACCATACCTTATCATAATTAGATTTATTCTGCAACATTCTTTAAAGCACTGCACTGCTGATAGCATAAAATTGAGATGAGTAAGAGACTAACACACGTGGTTGGTCACCTGTAGGAACTAAAATGAATTACTTAAACTTTCTATATAGCACTAAATGCTCAAAAAATCTACTTTGAAATGACCTCTAAGGAATTACTGCAACTAAACAACTTACAATAAGAGAAAAGCTTAAATAGCTGTGTAAGTATCAAGCTGGGATATTTTTCTCCTGCAGAGAACATCATCCAAATGAGAAGGGCAGAGATAGTATAGTATTGTTTTCCTTTTCTCTGTAAGCATCACCAGCTCATAGATACTAACAAGTATTTGCACTCTGCAGGACTATCAAATAAAAAAATCATCCTTTAAAACTGGAGATGTTCAGGCTGTATTCTAATATCTAAATAAATCCATCGCTTAAGCTTCAGGACGTGTTTGCAGACTTTTAAGCAACCATCTAATCATTTTGCTGAAAAATAGCAATAATTAGGGGTTGCATAAATCATGAGGTCCTTTGCACAAACTCCCAGAATTGTCTTGTCTAGAGAATCTTTCTTGACCCAACAGGAAAGAGAAACAGATGGGTCTTACTATGTATTAAAATGCCTATAGTTAGATTCTATTTCAAAAGCTTGCACAATGACAGTAAAAAAAAAAAAAGTGGCATGATTTAATTTCATTAAAAGATTATAAAAATTGTTCAATCACAAGAAAATATTTAACAGTAGCCTATCAAAATATATGAAAGATGATAAGATCAAAATAGTTTGCCATGTACACATCTTTTTACATTATAAAAAAGTCTAAATATATGTTATACTTGAATGTATCACTTTTAGGTTGAGAAAGAGGACACAAAAGAAGCTAATAAGAGCATGACCTTCTGAAACAACAAATAATTGTGTCTGTTATCATTCTCTGAATTATACTGAGAATTTTTCCACTTGTTTCTGACACTGACATTGTTCACATTTAAAGCAAGAATTTGTCTAGTCAATCATACATATATATATATATATATATATATATATATATATATATATATATAAATGTTTTCAAGTCTAAGAACTAACCAATTTTAAGACACTAATCTTCAAATTTACAGTTGATTAGTAAACTTGAAAGTGTACTATGAAGTCAAATTGAATCTCACTAAGCACTGATATAATTCATTTGATTGTAGACTGTTCACTTCAGTAATAGGAGCTTTTACATTCGTCATACAGGGCAACTTGGTTCATTTAAATACATTCTTAATAATAAACCTTGACTGTTAACTAGTTTCTATAAGTCCCTATATTGAATAGCAATTGCTACATCATTTTATCAGCTATTCAGCTTAAATTCAAATAAAAAATATTCTCTGAAATAGGCCAAATCGCTAAGGACAAATCAGCCAGATGGCCCTGGTGCCGATTCGGCAACTACAGAACTGCTTACTGGAATGAATCAACTGCAGGACTGATTAATTGATTTAGTCACATATTCAAAACTTTTGCTTCTTATCCCATTAAAAGTAGCGCTAATGAGCAGTGGCTGTGACCTTCCAGTGAGAAGCTACAAGTTCCACAACCCCTCAATATTTACCACCCAAATTTAATCTTTTTAATGGACACCTTAAAAGCGATCTGATAGAAAATACTAAGAGCTGTTCAAATACTAAAACACTTAGGGAGGTTTTTGATTAATGTTGTATGATTAATCAATTGATTAATATAGTTTTCAATACAGATGTTAGGACACTGTCTACTTTAATCAACCATCGTGAAAATAGTGAAGATAAATGTGATACTTTTGCGCTTGCTTAAGAAAAGTCCTTTCTTTAAAGGTTGTTAATTATGACATAAGCCTTATTTACCACACACAAATTTTATCTAATGTTGACATTTTTATACATAGGAACTATTAATGAGATAAGTGGGATCCTTTTGTCAAAGCCATATTTTAATCACTTTAAAAATGATTTATTTAGCTAACTTGTGGACCTTTGCCTGAATGAGAAATTATTTCAGTATAATGTTGCAACATGCATTAAAATCTTAAAGTTTTTATTATAATTTTCCAAGAGTGTTTGTAATTTGTGTTGATGCTTTCCACCATACTAAAACTGAAATCTTTATTCCAGTCAAAAATAATCACCCTGTAATTACTGTGACAAACTGCCTAAGCTGCATCATCACGGTCATTTCAACTAATGATATTGTATTAGAATGCCTAGCAATAGACTTCAAATGGAAAATATAATTATGTGCATTAGTTTGTCTAAGCATTTATAAGATCACATATCCATCAGTTTTCAGGTCTCATAAAGAAAATCATGCATCACTGTCATTGTGAGTTTTGTTATTGAAGGCACGGGCCTTTACAAGCTGAGTTTAAGATGTGGATCTTAAATTTCACTTCTTTTGTGGATGACTAAAATCTCTTTAAGTTAAACCAGCAAAATCAAGAAGAGCTTTTTCTCTGGTTGTGGTGGAAGCCTGTAGCACAGATCACTTCACTATCTAACCGAAAAGATCAGCCATCCTGAGACATCTTAATCTCGGTTTTTCCACACCTCCTAAATCTGCAGGGGTCTGACTGTGTGTATAAATTCATGGAAAGGCTTTTGGACAAAGTATCAAATTAGAAGTTTCATACTCATGGTTCCATTGGCTTGAAGAAAATTAGAACAACAATAAATTCAAGAAGTAACGCAAGCACAAGTTAATGTAGGGAGAAACAATTCTTTGAAAAAATATGCGAAGTTTGAAACTATGTAGGATGAATAATAGCTTTAGAACAAAAATAGATAATTAACTTATAAGACTAAAAATAGAACCATGAATTTGTGCATAGCAAGTTCAATAATTGAGAAAATTTGCTCAGCTTCTTTTCTTCTCAATGTATATAGATTTCTTTACACTCTCAACTTTGAATGCCCTATAATAAGGGGAGTCAAGCCCCCTTTAGAAACTATTTGCTCTAGTGGTTGATATGGAAATGTACTTTAGGAAGCAAAACCAGTTTTCAGTTGCTTTACGTGGTGCAGGAAATTTATCAACAAGTACATGAGTCTCCTCTCTTAGCAGGAGTAATTAGCTTAAAACATGTGATACCTCTATGAGTTTAAATTTGACTGCTTTAAAGTCTCAGGCTGTGTGCTCATCATCTATAGGAAATGGTGTGTGTGTGTGTGTGTGTGTGTGTGCGTGTGCACGCGTGATTTCCTTCTGAAATGTATCACCTGCACATGAGGCTGAAAACATGTTCATAGTTATTCTAGTATTAAAGATCTAAATAGCCTTCTACTGGATCTGAAAGATGATTTCACCTTCATGTGATATAAACTCAACAGAAATGGCTTCTCAAGAGCTGCGCTATTGATAGTTCGGTCAAGAATATTCTTTATTGTGAGCCATGTTCTTTGTATTGTACATGTGGAGAAGCATCCTGGTCTGGACACTGATGCTCATTCCATGTGTCCCCACTCAGGAGGATACAAAAGACCTGAAGCTCGTACCTGTGTCCCTTGGTAAAGAATCACTGTACTATAGTAGTGTAATCAACTAGATAAATTCTATTTTGAATATAAACTACAAAGCTCTAAAATCATCACAAATATAAATTTACAAAAGAACTTCATGATCGTGTAGTATTGCTGGACACAATATCAAAGCATATGAAAGGATTTAAGTAATGTAATATTTTCTGGCATGAGTGCATTTCTATTGCTGGATGGGAAGATGTTCTTTAACTTCTGTCTCTGAAAAAACTTTAAACCAGAAATGATTCTTTAAACCAGTTTGAATTTAACAGGGCAGAGTTCTTAGGTAGAGAAACCAGGAAATTATTTCTAAAATAAGACTGGTTTTACCCACAAAAGACAGGATTTGTGGTTTGTTCTGGGTTTTGGTTAGATAGCTAATTGGTTATTGTGATTATTCAGTTACAGCACTTGAGGGCCTCAGATTATCCACAATGGTTTTGAGAACTTCTAGGAGTCAGAAGCACACACATACATACCATATATTTTAAATAAATGCATCCTCTTTACAAATTACTGGGAGTCATTTCTGTTTTATAAATCATAAAGCTAAGGTCTTAAACTCTTAATACTACAAATTAGTGGTGAAACAAATACTCCAAGTGTAGGTTTTCCAAGTCAATAGTGTATGATCTTGACTCATTATGCTAGGCTATGAGACTTTGTAAAATTATGCCATAATTTTATATAAATATAAATTTTATCTAGCGGGACATGAAGAAATGAGTAACTTACACTTTCTTCATCAGTTCTCATGCCAAACCCAGTGAAATAAGTGACTTGGTGATCCATAGTTTTTCAAACCCTGATCAACCTGATTTATAAGGTGTAGAACATAAATTAAAAACAGTCAATTTTTATTTTTTAGGTAATTTTGATAAGATGCTAAACTCTATTGAATATTAGAACACTAAAATCATTCTTAAATCCACAAATTCCAGCTATTTCTCTAAAATGTTTTCCAGGGGTTGATTTTTGACATTGTTAGACATGGAGGCCCTAATGGACGTGACAGTGGTCTTAAAACCACATGTCAAACAGTAGGTTCACCATTGTGTAGAAACTTCTATTTTCTTAAAAGTAAATGTCATTAGTCCTTTGACAGTTGCATATTATACTAACATTACATCACATTTAGCAAAATGCGTGTTACATTGTGTTACTTCCATGTTTTGGTGCTGTATACATTTGTCCATGCTTTCTACTCAAAAGTTGAGCAATATTACTTGTTATATTTTAGTGCCAGGTTAGATTTAAACCATCCAAACAAGACTGTGTATTTGAACTGACAGAAAGTAAATGATTTGCATCTGGCATAACTGAGGGCGGTGTCAGAGCCTTGGAAGATAATTCATCAGTAAACATATTCCTCTGGATGCTCAGCCGTGCAAGCCTGATTTCCTATCAAGGGATGGAGCCAGATTGTTGCCCGAACAATGCAAAATATTTTATATAGATAATTCAAGGGATTATTATGCTCTGACAGAAAACAAGAGCAGAAATGTAGTAGACTTTTTATCATTGACGAGACAAGATAATTTTTCAACCTTTATTGTAGAAATTAAATTTCATGCAAAAATGCCTTTCTGACAACTGTAAAGTTGATGAACTAGTAAGAGTGATCACAAACAGAAAACTAAAAAATTAGTCTGTTCTACAATTATAAGAGGTAATTGGATCTATCAGTCCAAGGCCAAAATAAAAATGATGACAAAGAAAGAAAAGAGCTTTATGGCCTTAAAAGTGTATATGAGCCACTCAGATCTCTTGACAGAAATAACTGTAAGTAGATACCGTGCTCAAGTCATGATCTTTTAGCAATAGTTTTACAATAATCATAATTTGAAATGTACAACCATGAATAGAATGAACATATTTAATTTTTCCATTCCAATTATTGAGAAATGTGTACAAGTTTTCATACTGACTTATGCAAATGATATTGTGTTTAAGTTATTTTCGAATCAAGTTGAATTAACTATTCTTTATAAGAATGAATACAGGCCTTATAAAGGTCATTAAATGGAAAATAACTCAAATATATCATTCCTGCTATTGTACTGCATATGCCCAAATTAATCTTACTAGAATGAGCTGATCCTAAATGATTTGGCTCAGTCAGAGAAGTGGAGGGATTCCTGCTCCATCATACACTCTGTGATAGGTACTCAATGGGATACAAAAGGGACTAAAACACAAGGATGTGTCTTTTGTCTTTGTCTAGGGAAAATATAGAGAAAAATCACAATAGTGGAGTATATTATTTAAGAAAGGTGATCATAGACATTGTCTATATCATTCTTAAAAAGGGTTTACTATAAAATTGGTAATTACTGTTTGAATATTTTATCTCTCTAAATTCATGTACTGAAGCCTTAATCCCAACTGCAGTTATATTCAGAAATGGGAAAGTAGTAGAAGCATCAAATTAAATGCAATAAGAAGGATGAGAACTTGGTCCTATAGGAAGGTACATCAGAAAGCTCTCTTCCTTCCCCTGTGCACTCACAAAAAGAAACAGACTTCAAATTTCTAGCCCTGATTGTGTCAGTTTGACTGACCTCGTAAAATACAAAAGTTATATTTTTAGTTACATTAAATGTTGCTTTAACTTGGTCTTAACCATCCAACAGAAAAGTATAACTATGATGTATAAGAAATAAAACCATATTAATATGTTGAGCTATAAAGGCACAAGTCAAGAACTGACATTGCTAGTTCTGCTGATAACCCATTACTATTATGGACTGCTGTAATATATATTGGGTTGTTTTGCTGAATTCACACACCTACAATATTTGAATGGCAATGGAACAGCCATCTCTGATAAAACTAAACAAAAAAGGGGGATATAAATGAAGGATCATTTTTAATGGAAAAATACATATATTTCTGCATATACAAATTAAGATAGATTTTCAGCTTTCTTTTAGTTCAGTGAGAAGAAAGGTATGTACTAACGTTTACACAAGAGATCATGTCTGTAACTTTTACTCTGATAACTACTACAAAGACATTATGTAATGTATTAATTATTGTAATTGCCCTACTAACCTGTTTTGAAACCGTCTCTTCGCTATTTGTTTCTCATTAATTAATAAAAAAATAAAAAATAAATTGCTAGCACTGGAAACATGAGAAGAGACTAAAAGGGGAGTTATCTTCACAAAACTTTGGTCTTAGGTTTCCCAGATTCTAGTACATTTTTGTTGTTTAAATTGCCTTAATATTTAAATTGCCTTAATATATTTTATTAATATTTAAATTGCCTTAATATATTTTATTAGGCAGTTTATATTGTAGTTGTCTGAACAATATCACACACTTTCATTTTCAAGGCTTAATCAAGCTTTATAATAAAAAAGCACAATATGCAGAACTAAGAATTGGTGGGTGGGCAAAGGGATAGATGGAGAACAGAGAAACTATGGAGAACAAAGGAAAGGCAAGAGTAGTATGAACAGAAGAGCCATGGAAAACAATGCAAGACAAAGTAAATATACATGGTCAGAAGAATAATGTAGGGAAATTAGGAAGTGATTTCATTTTTCTTTACAAATCAGTCTTCTGCGATTAAGGCAGATAAAAAATAAATAAAATAGCTATTTCAGGAAATGACACAGTAAAATAAGCAAATGTCAGTGGTGACCAAACTACACTAGTAGAGTTACTCAGGCTTGGAGGAACTAATTGGTGTCTGGTGGTAGTAATGGCTGTGGTGGTGGTAGTGCTGGTGATGGAGGTGGTGGTGATGGCGGTGATGGTAGTGGTGCTGGTGCTAGTGATGGATGAGGTCTGAATGGTCGTAGTGGTGCTGATAGCATTGGTCGTGGTGTTAGTGGTAATAGAATTGGTGGTGGTGATGGTGGTCATGGTAATGGTGATAGCAGTACTGGTGGTGGTGAGAGATGTGGTTGTTTTGGTGGTTTGGTGATGGATGCGGTGGTTACGGTAGTGGTGGTGATGGTGATAGTGTTAACATGCTTCCCAAGTGGAACATAGTGAAAGAAATAAATGACTGGCCTGGTCTTCACTAGACTGGCAGGGCAGTGTAGGGACAATGAGAATGAGAGAGCTAGTTGCCCAGGAAGGACTTCTCTAAAGCACATTCCAAAAGACTCCAAGTGTGATTCTTGCTCCTCTGTCCTTGCACAATCACCCTGGAAACCCACCAAAGACACGGAGCTGTGACACGGCAGGAAGTTCTGAGCCAGTAGCAGTGTCTGTTTTGAACAATGGTGCTTTGATAATATAGAGAAAAACACAACATGTAATGTATTACAAGTGAAAAGTATTGAGCAAAATTATCAATTTCTACAAACTGAATATAAAGTAATCTAATTTTATAGTACCTTCACAATTCCATGTTTATGTACAGCTAAACTGGGAAATGGTATGTGATGACTTCCTTTGAGATCTTTTGGTGGTTTAAAACATGCTATGTCATGATGACTGCAACCTCTTTCACCAAATATGATAGATTTTAATATATTCATTTACTTTATTAATATCTAGATTTTGAACATGGCATACCTGAACACATTTTCAGCATATGGTCCTTGCTCTCTGGACAGCCCTCCAAAGAAGGTGGCACCTGAGTTCTGAGTACATAAGAGCTTGTATTTAAAGAGGTAGAAGCTCTCAAAGAGCCTTATTTACTTCAGTTCACTGAGCTCCTTTGCACAGTTTCTCTGTTTTCTGTTTTCTGCAGGTCTTTGAGTGACATAAAGTATATGGGGGTGGTGTGGCAGGGGAATAGATTCGCAACCTTTTTTCCCCTTACCCTGAAGTGATTTTTCTAAAGATAATTTATGGTTTGTTCATCCACGTGAAAGAAGAGGAGGAAAAAAAAATCCAGCTGCAAGCTCTAAAGTTCTGTCCTTTCTCTTTTTCATTTAGAAGAGGAAGAATGCGTGTACATGCCAATAGCAAAAGCCTCCTCTGCAGAAGCAGATTGGAGTAGTGAAAGGCTTTGATCCTTAATCCCAGAAGTACAAATAGAAGTTTGTACCTTTGCTTCCTCATATATTGCCCAGTTTCTCAGCACAGTTCTTTACGTAAAGGAAGGTGTATGTACTGACAATGGGAAGACCATTGTGGCTTTTGAGGAAAGGACAGATATTCTCAGGTGGGTCCATTTGACAAAGCAAGATCTGAAGACAGATGTTTTGAAAAGAATGTGTGCTTTGGAGCCCTCAGATAAGAGTTAGACACATGTTTCTATCATTGAAGGCTATTTGCTTTGATAAGTCATTTCCATTTCTTTCACCTATAGAACTGAGAAAAGTATTACCAATTTCGCAGACGTGTAAGAATTCAAAAAAAGAAAATAAGAAATCATCTGAGCCTAGTAAATGAAACACAAGCTGAGTTACTTCATCAATGTTAACTTTACTTATTGAGGAATAGGTTTTCTGAGGTAAAGGGTGGGCAGAGCTGTTATAGATGGTGGCTGAAAGGACAGGTGCAGGTACGAGTTCCCATAACTTCTAGCAGTAAGGCTAGATAGCTATTGGTGAAACTCACTGGACATAGACCTAAGATCATTATTATAAAGGAATTTTGAGAAGAAAAGATAAATTGTGTCCACTGTATTTATGTTACTTATAGGTAAGAGGAGCAGGCTAGCACAAAGCAGCGAAAGCTTTGGGAAAAGGGAGAATTCATAAGGACGAGGAAGTGTGGCTTCTGCTTGGTTGTAGTTACAAGCTGGATTCTGTGGCTCTGAGAAAAGTGTTGGATTTAGATTAAATTTTCTCATTCAAAAATGTGAGAGTAGCTTTTATCATTTTGTGCCTATAACTGATAGCTGATTAGCTCTTCCATCTACCTTCCTACATCACAGGTGATTGTGCTCTCTCTCTCTCTCTCTCTCTCTCTGTGTGTGTGTGTGTCTCTCTCTCTCTCTCTTTCTCTCTCCTCTCCCTCCTCTCCTCTCCTTCTTTCTGTCCCTCCTGCCCTTCTTCCTTCTTCATTCTCATCCTCCCACCCTTTTCTTATCACAACCAAGCCATACTTGAGCACACTACTATATGTAATGTCACCCATTTTAAATTAGCAGAAATGAAATACAGGAAATAGGGTATCAGTATGAGGGAACCTTCTGTACTCTTTTTGCAACTTTATCTAAGCCTAAAAATATTCCAAATTAAAAATAAAAGGTGTGAAAGCCAAAGCTACATATGTCTAATAAGCATAATATATTTATTTTACATATAGTTTGCCAAATTTATTTTTGAATTGGATGTAAGACCTCATCTGAATTTGAGCTAAGAGATAAGCACTGGTTTTTAAAATAATGCTTCATAGCCAGTAGACATTTACATTAAGCTCAGATATGTTGTAGGCACCCTGCATTGGATGCTCTTTAAAATTTAAGACTTATCTACATTTCTCTGTCTGAAACATTTAATAACACATGCATTTTGGAGCTCATAGTTGTTCAGAGTTTAGGAAACAATTACAAACATTCCACATGAAGTCTGGGACAGCACTGTCTATGATACCAGTGAAATTCCACAGCAAAATTATGAAGATTCAAGTAAATGAGATAAAGAATATCTTCTCACTAGGCCAGGCCAGTTTTCTACCAGTGATCATTTATTTCATTTAAAGGTCATCAAAATTTAGGAATCTAAGATGATAGATTGAAGATACACATATTGAAATTGTTGTAAATCGTCATCAAGTATTTGCCTTTCTTTCCTCTTCCCTTGCTCTAAGAATGCACACAGCCACTGATCTGACATCAGAAAGAGAAAATCATTGTATTTGTTTATAAAAGTGAAAGCTAAAGTTGTATTTTTGTCTGCTTTGACAATTCTGTGTATTGCATCATCTGGGAAAGATTTATTCCATTCCATCTCTTGTGTCTTTATTATTCTAGGTGTGTCACAGACTTAAGTAAGTTTTCCTTTCTATAGTAAAGAATAAAAACAAATGAACAAAACATATCAAGTGATTGCATATTCCTGAAATTTAAATTTTACCAGAAACAACTTTATATCCCTCACTACTAATAAATACTTGAACTCATCTTTTTTTCCTGATTTTTGATATCCAGTAATAAAATTGTTGGGAGAATTATTTCAATTTGAATAATTCAAAAACCATAGAAGAGCCAGCTAGATAGCTCAGCAGATTAAAGCACCTGCTTAGACAGATACAGGAACAGGGGTTCAATGCCCAGCATGCTGGGCCAGCTCCACCCAGAGACTCACGGAACAGCAATTGGGACTGGGTGTGGTGCTGCATTCCTGTAATCCCAACACTTGGGAAACTGAAAACAGGAGGATCACTATGAGTCTGACCTGTGTAGTGAGAACTTGTAAACCCTTTACTTAATACAGGAAAAAAATAATAAAAATATTGAGTCCTAACGTTTTTATAGATAAAATTAATTTAGCAGTAGTATTATTGAAATCAGGCATTCTTCTTAAACTAAAAATTCCAGATGTTTTTAGCTGCTGCCTATGACAATTCCATAATCAGAATAAATTGCGTTTTCAGAGTAATGTAATAGATTGAAGTACTGAATAAATCTCAAGCAGCAGAGATGACAAAATTAACATGCTGATGACATTTTAATGCTCCGATATAATCAAAGGGGTGTGGATCATGCCTCCAATGGCTCTAACATAATTCTATTCTTTAATCTTTTTCTGAGATAAAATAAAATACAGACAGATTTCAGAAAGGATACAAGCAGAACATGCTTTAGTCTTCAAGCAAGCTGCTTAACATGCAGCTCAAGCACTATTGAGGTTCAGCCTTGCTAGTAGATATTTTAGCAAAGAAAATGAGTTATATATAACAATACCGGGTTATGGGCAAATATTTTGTTGTACTTTTTTCTGAAGATGGCTGCTGGTTATTTTACCAAAATTACTATTTTAAACTAATATAGAAAATTTGCTAATTGGAACAGGCATATTCTGAATAGAATACAGTAAATCTTCACTTTCTGTGAAAAAATATACTGAAGTATGTAAATGAGCTAATAAAAAAATAAATGACCTTCTTGGACCTAGAATGAGGAAAAAAATTATCTGATAACCATGAAACCACAAAAGGAACTTCTGTATCTAAGAGAGAAAACTAACTCAACTCTTCAACCAAGTATTTTTTTCAAAATCTAGTCACAAAACCTAAAAACAGAGCTTGATTGCACACATAGGCTGTCAGGAGCCATTCCAAGATGGCGACTGCTCCTCGCTCCCCCGCCCATCATGTCTGCCAAGATGGCGCCCATATCTGGCTTCCGGGTTCTTGTTGCTGTGCCTGGGTCCCGCCTATTTAGGGAAATGCCCGCCACTTTTGTGACTCTGCCAATGATATGCGAACACATGTACAACTGTGATTGATCTATGAAACCTATATAGCTCGCTCTGGCAGGAAGTTCATTGTTGCTTGCATGTAGGACGCCGCGGCTAGCGGACACATGTAGAGGCTTGCATCCCGATCCATAAAGGCTTGCTGAACCCGTTATAAGGTGTCTTGGTGTCTTCTTCCGCGGGACGGGAGCGGCGCCGGACAATAGGTCAAAGAGTTATACTGAACGTTGACAAAGTTGTGTGCTCCCTGTTCATAGCACTGTGGAGGAAAGTGAAAGACAAGGAGACTTAGGGTGAGGCTTTCTCGCTCCTCTTCCTTGTGTGGATGGGTCAGGATGACATGCTTAGTAGAGATGAGAAGTAATAATTGACTTGGTGGGAATTAGGTACAGACAAAAACTGATTGCAAAAGAACAGTGGATTCTTGAGCACTTGTGGCTCACCACAAAACAGTGCCAAAATCAATATGCATCCCTAAACTGCAATCACATAT
Organism: Ctenomys sociabilis; assembly: GCA_004027165.1. Taxonomy (NCBI): domain Eukaryota; kingdom Metazoa; phylum Chordata; class Mammalia; order Rodentia; family Ctenomyidae; genus Ctenomys; species Ctenomys sociabilis. The sequence goes on along the minus strand of PVKA01021247.1, from coordinate 20,775 downwards.
TTGATTGTGAAATTTTTGTTTTAGGAAAACCCTATTTTGAGACGTAATATTTTAAACCAATGACCAAAACACCTACGGTTTGATGAAGGAGCTAATTATTGATCTTGATTAAATTTCCGAAGACATAATAGCAAATCTGCCACTAGACTTTCACCTACAACTAAAAGAAGCACTTCTCAGGATGGCTTCCATGGTGAGCAAAGTGATTATTCCTGCCCTAGAGTTTTACCAAATACATGTGAGGTAAAACTAGTGGCTTGCAGGTGTCATAGGGGAATAAATTCCCTCTGGCCTATTATCCGCTGTTTCTCCTAGTGGACTTCAGCACTCATTCATTCTTTTGATCAAATATAAGAGGACAGAGAGAAAGCTTGAGAGAAGACGTAGGTGCTTTCTCTAAACATAAATCACACATTCAACTAGCCTCATTGACCTAATCTCAGAACAGTTAACAATTGGCAGTCACTTGGTAAATTGAAGAAAGTGGAAAATGTGAGTATAACCATGATTATGCCTCCACCAGTTGCCTCCCAATTACACATCTAGTGATCTGCCAGAACAATGCACTCTTACTATCAAAATCCAGAGAAACTGAGCACTGAACTTAACCAGCAACTCTGGCAGCAGAGTTTCAACTAACACAGTTATTCAGTTTCTATCTGAGCTGGGAAATTTTAGGAAACCTTGTAACCATCAGAAAACAGAATTCCTACTAATGTTACACACAAGAGATGTAAGCATCAGTGGACCAGCCAAATATCTTAGTGAGTTAAAGCACCTGCAAGCAAGCGCAGAGGCCAGAGGTTCTATCCCTAGCCTGCTGTGCCAGCCCTGCCCTTGGGGTGTGGTGAGACAGCAGTTGAGACAGGGTGCAGTGGTGTACACGTGTTATCCCAGGTCTTGGAAAGCTGTAAACAGGTGGATCAGAGACAGAGAGAGAGAGAGAGGGACACACACTCACACACACACACACACAGAGAGAGAGAGAGAGGGGGGGGGGGAGAGAGATTTAAGAAGCAGTAAATGAAGGGCTACGGAACACCAGAATGTAGCAATATTTTATATTGAAAACCTAGCATTATTCAAGGACAATGCAAGCTTTATTTATTTATTTATTCTTTTATTTAGTATTTTAGGGAAGAGTCTACAGCGTGTTCAGAGTCTCACTACTAGATAGGACTCCTGGTGACTCCTGTTTACAGCCTCCCAAGTGCTGGGATTACAGCACCTCCTCCCATGCCAGTCTCAGTTGCCATCATGGTATGTCCCAGGACAGGGCAGGCATGGCAGGTCCATGGAACACATGCTTTAAAAGCTCTCCATGTTATCAACAGCTTTAGCCAGCTGATGGCTCTAAAGATGGATTTCACTGAAACATGTGGCTCCCTTGGTGGAGTTTTAGTTGGGTGATATCTCCTTCCCACATTTGCTTATTGAATTTGAAAAATTCTATAGCTTTTTCTGTTGTGGAAGTTACAGAGAAAAGAATTGTCACAGGAATGAGTTAAAAAGGAGAGAATAAAAAAGTTTCAAATAGAGTTAAGACAAATATAAACTAAATTTTTAGTTCAACACAGCAGCAATGACCAAACACATTTTCACTGAATAATTGTGTATGGAGAGGATTATTTAATAAGATTTCTTAGAATATTTCTAACCATCATATGATATTGTTACAGTTATCTGATAATTTTTCACAAAGAGAAAAGAAATAATTCAATGTTTTCTGGGCTAGTTTATATAGCACTGTTAAAACAGTTCATTTACTTCATTAATATATGAATCCTATCTCCTTTTCGCACCAACTCAAGTTGAATTTCAGCAGGACATAGAAGTTCTTATGCTATTGTCATAATTTCAGGAGACTCTAACTATTTCCAAGTCACCTAAAAACCCACTGCAAAAACCCAAGGTTATTCATGTTTTTCAGGTTTGTATCTCCTATAATAGTGTGCCTGTGTGTGTGTGTGTGTGTGTGTGTGTGTGTTAAATTTTCCACTGAATAACAGTATACTCAGAGGTATTATACTTAATTGACAAGAAGTTGACTGAAATTAACCTATATTAAGAATGATATAATATGTGGCTCTTCTGATAGCATATCTTAGCAAATTATATTATTTCTAGGATGCTTTTTTAATAGTAGCTTTTAAAATAGATATCTTAGAGTTACTCTGATAGGAGAGTAGAAAAATATTTCATGTTAACTCCATTCCTTAATGTATCTCACATAAGGGCCGGGTGGATATCTCAGTGGCATAAGCATCTGCCTGGCAAGCACAAGGTCCTGAATTTGATCTCTGATAACAAAAATCCTAAATAAAAATTTATCTCAGGTAAGTATTTGCTTACATTGCCTAATCTTAATTCAGTCTATAAAAGACTTCACGAGTATTATTTTTCTGTACTTTAATTTTTTTAAAGAAGTTGAAAATGAGTAAAAAACAAAAACAAAAATAATACATAATTTCAATAAACAAAATAATAAGCATTCAGCAATGGTTGTTATATTACATATTGTTGTTTTCAAATTAGTTGCTTAAATTGCCAGATTTAATATTGATAAAAAGTTATAAAAAATTACAAAAGAGAAAAAATTAAGCATGTGCATTAACTGTTCCTTCCAATTGACCAGAAGAAATCAGCAGTACAGTTATCCAAGCTATGCTGTAGATAGATAGATAGATAGATAGATAGATAGATAGATAGATAGATAGATAGATAGATATGCAGTATAAAAAATTTTGACTTCATGTTTGCTCACTGTATATAGCCTCCTATGCAAAGTAGAGATGTCAAGAGAAGCCAATAGCATCTTGTGGAAATGACAACATGATTTCTGAAGTTAGGTTATAGATTATCTTGTGCGTTTTACTCCTGCACTTTCTTGGATCATTCACTCCAGGTAAAATGGCTTGATAGGAGATACTGGAATCAACACATGGGGATTTCTGTAAGGCAAATACTAATACCTCTTCAGAACAGCCAGGATCATCTTGCCAGCCGTGGAAGTGCACCATCTTGGAAGTAGATTCTCCAGCTCCATTCAGTCCTCAGATGGCCCCCATCCCTGCCAATACCATGACTGTTACCTCAGGAGAGACCTAAAGCAGGATTCAAAAACCTACAGAAGGTTTAATAATTTACTATTGTTAACAAATAACACATTAACTTACCACATTTTCATGGATTTTGGAAGAAGACATAAATTCCACAGACAGAGAAAAGGTTTATTATTCTCAGCCACAACAACATGTAGAGTATTGCATTTTTTTTTTTTTTAACTTCCACAAGCATCACTTCCAATGGGAAAATACAAAGAGTATCACATGGTACTTGCACACAATGGACTGTGTTACATGAGAAATATCATGCCTAGAAAATTTGAATGCTTTATACTAGAAAGTAAAGATGTTTGTCTTTGGCTCAGGTGAAACATAATTAGTTATACTGTCCTTGAGATGGCAATCTAGGATCAAAGAACTCTATTTTTTTTTCAATTCATAAAAAAATTTGAAGGACCCTTGGAGAAGTACTTCTCAGTCATATTTAAATGAGACAATCCTAATTTGTTTCTCATAAAGATTATCAGGTAATAATTGATTGCTGTTTTAAGCTCAGAATTATACAGTAAAACACATTTCCAATGGAATAACCAAATCGTATATGTAGGTTATTCATATTTGATTTTTGTTTAACTGTCTGCCTCCACTCCCTATATTCATGCTTGTGCTGTGAAAAAGCTACCACGGGGAACTTTCTCCAAGGGTCAGCAGCAGCAGACCCTACTGCTACAATTCATTTCTCTCAAACCCGACAATTATTTTGAAGACCCTGTTGTCTGTCTCTGAAAGTCAGAGCCAATTAGATAGATTCATTTCTCTAACTCAGAATGTAGTTAGTGTTTCAAACTATTCTCCCTAGTCAGAACTTACAGAAAACTGAAATTATTTGGAATGATGTAACTAGGTTCCTGCTCCCAAAATTCAACTCAGAGCACAGGAATAAAAAAACTGCAGATTAGCACATAGATTTCAAAATAGCATGGAGTGTCATGGTCTGTGTTTACAAAAAAGATCATTTGTTTTCTAAAGAATCTTAAAAGACAAATTTTAAAAATTTTTCTTTAAAATCTTTACTATGATCAATAGTTTTTCTGATTTTCTAAAAATCAAATTATACTGCATTTCAACTACTTTTCAAATTTAATCTAGATTTAATTTTAGTCACAATTTGTACTTAGGACTACAAAGAAAGAAAATGACTTTGATAGTTTCATTAACACTGGGGGCCGGGGAGATGGCTCAATGAATAAGTGCTCACCTGGCAAGCACAGGGACCTGAGCTCAGTCCTCAGTTCCATCAAACAAAAAAAAAAAAATTCATTATCACTTAAATGAATATATATGGCAAAAAAAAACCTTATAAAAGAGGTGGCCTTATCATTCTGATGAAAGATTTATTAAAAATCACATTTCAACTATTTTTATAAAAATTTTAAAATACAACATTTATGTATTAAAAGTTGATAATGTTTAATGTAATATAGGCTTTTGTCTATCAATAAAACATAGAGTTCTTATACATTATATAAGAAAATACTTTATTTTGATGCAAAGATTCAAGTTGTAAACAAATAAAAGCTTGAGAAACTACTGATATAAAATGTTGATAGGGTTGGGGAAACAGCCTAATGGTCTAAGCCCCTGCCTGGCAACTGCAAGGACCCAAGCTTCTTCCCCAGTACCACATGCAGTGCTGGCCCCAGAATCCAGGGCACACTGTGCCATCCACTGAAACTGGGCATGGTGGAACACAGCTGTAGTCTTAGTTCTGGAAAGGGTAAAACAGGAAGATCACTATGAGTCCAAATTGTGTAATGAGACCATGTATTGAAAGAATAAAATAAATAATTAAATGAATAAAATGCTGAACATTAAAGAATTATTTTATAATAGCAAAGTATTTAAATACCTCAAAACTTATATAGGAAAATGGGTAAACCCAGTTCTCATATACTCCTAATTTTCAATGTCATTTGAATATTATATATGATAAGAAAATGGTAATTTGAAATGTGGAATTTTCACAACATATGAGAATAATAACAAAATAGAAACTTTATGTAGAGGGATTTCAGACACATTAAGTATTCATGTGTGTACGCTTTAGTAAATAAGCTAAAATGTAAATAATAATTAAAAGACAAAATTTCAGTATGAAAGAATTATAAATTATATTTACTAGTTATACTTTCTGTATACCTAATACTTCTAATAGTGGTTAAAATTATTATTATTTTTTTTTTTGTCTTTTTTGAGACAGGGTCTCACTGTGCAGTTCAGGCTGGCCTTAAGCTCACTTTGTAGCTCAGGCTGGTCTCGAACTCACAACAATCCTCCTGCCTCAGCCTCCCTAGTGCTGGGATTAAAGGCATGCGCCACCACGCCCGGCTTTTGTGGTTAAAATTATTAACTTCTCAAATATTGTATGTCTTTGTTTAAGGTCTTAAAGAACAAATTCTGGCTGAGTTGTTTTACATAGCGCAAGATAATATTTTCACAACCTACCCTAACAAAGACATTGATAATATAAATAATCTGTACTTTAGTAGCATGACTATATTACTAAAAGTAGCCAATCATCTTTTGTTTTTCTATAACATATAATTTAGATGAAAGACAGCCAGCCTATTTCTCTCTCTCTCTCTCTATATATATATATAGATATAGATATAGATATAGATATAGATATAGATATAGATATATATCTATATATATATATAGAGAGAGATAAACATATATATAGAAATATATATAGAGAGATAAACATATATATATATAAATATGTATATGGATATATATAAACATATATATAGAAATGTATATATGGATATTTTTTTTCTTGAATCCAGTCAAATGATTGCTAATTGGTATTTGGGAAAAGTATTCCTGTGAAAGGATTTTTAACTCGTATTTTTAAATTTTTTAATAATTTTAAATATTTATAGTGAAACAATTGTACTTTTACTTAACAGTAACAAAAATCAAATGCATCAGTTACAAGGATATTAAAATATAAAGTAGCGTATGATTTTTTAAAATGAAAATCATGAGAATTCAAAGCCATAGATTTCAATATCATTGTAGCTTGGCCATTTTTACATCAAGAACAGAATGGATTTTAAGGTCCAGTTAAACACACAGCGAACAATGTGCATTCATTGTGAGAGTCAATATGTATACATCACAGTCTATAACATTTTGAAGGAGAAACAAGAATAAAGAAATAGATTTACACTTAGGCAATGTTTCTGTCTCTCTGTTTCTTTGATGAAAGAAAATTTTAATTTATACTGCAAACATAATGAGCTTTGAGGTCTGCATATTCCTTAATTTTTATTGGTGTTCAGTTACTTTAATTTTTCTAAATCTCTTTATTACTCATATTAACTCTTTGTATCATTCTACAAGCAGCTATTTTAAAATATTCATTTCTAGTAGGTGGTGTTATGTGTAATTTGTAGTCAACAACCAAGAGTCTCCTGTGCTTTCACATGGCGATTGGATGATGGAAGGGCCTGATTAGAGGCAGGTCGAGGGACACGCTGCCTTCCCAGCTCCTCCTCCTCCTTCTCTTCTTTTTCTTCCTCTCTCTCTCTCTCTCTCTCTCTCTCTCTCTCTCTCTCTCTCTCTCTCTCTCTCTCTCTCTCTCTCTCTCTCTCTCTTTCCTTCCTGGCTGCCGTGGAGTACAGTTTTCCTTCACTGGGTTCTTTCTTCACTCCCTGTTGCAGTGGAGATGCTCTGCTACGGACTAGAATCATGGTAAGAAACTTCTCCTCTTTTAAATCGTGGAGGAGTTTTGCAGCAACAAGATAGTGACAAGCAGGTGGGGAACACATTCTGCTCTATTTCCTGACCCCCTACAAGCCTTAGTAGTATGCAAATGTTTGAGCAGACTGGTAATTTACATTGTCTCATTCCCTCTTTTGTTTTGCTAATTCTTCATATTGTCTTCAAGTTTGAGCACAGAAAACCAAACAGAGAAAATTCAAATGATTGTGAATTATGTATTTCTCACCTTCAAAATTACTTGTCATGGCATCCAGGATGCTTCAGAGCATTCCTTGGATAATCTTATTGCCATTACCTATGCTGTGCAAATTTCTACTTCGACAAGTTTATATCTGTTCTTTATTCATATTCCATCTGGAATCACACAGGAATATGTCTGTACCTCCAAAGATTGCATTCCCTTTTTTCTGCAGTTTTTCACTCATTATGTTTGCTCTTTAGACTTCAGGCAATAAGCATGTCCTTCTCAGTTTTCCATCTTCCCTTCCTTCTCTTAACAAGTAATTATTGTGTAAGGTCCATGTTCCAAAATTCTATGGACCAGGAACACAGAAATCACATTTGTACTTGCGATGATGGACCTGTTAAGATGGTAGCAAATGTAGACAAGATAGAAAGGTTTACAGAAGAATTGACTTTTTGTAGTCATTAGAATTGATAAGCAGGGTAGGCTTAGCAGATTGAAGCAACTGTTTAATCAGGAACAGGGATGGGGTTTGATCCCAAATGTGCAGTGATGGCCCCACCTCCGGGGCATGCTAAAAATGGGATTGAGACTGGCTGTGGTGGTACATGCCTATAATCCCAGTGTTTGGGAGGCTGAAAACAGGAGAGTCACTACAAATTGGATCTTTGTAGAGAGTCCCTATAGACCCTGTACTAAATACAAAAAAAAAAAAAGAATTGATAAGTGCTAAAAAATGCTAATTCTCTTAAGAGATTTGTTTGGAAAAACCTACCAAATCTTGGTTGCTAAGAAAAGTGTTCACAAGATTTTCATCTTTCGTCTGAAATTTATAGAATGAGCAGTAGTTAACATAATAAATATAAAGGCAGAATTAGTTTATATGAACATTTTGATCAAAGTCCCTGTGACTGGAAGAACATGAAAAGCTACAGGAAGCCAAAAGGAGAAGAGTTTACTCAACAAAGATGAGACCACAATATATTCCTGATAGCTGCGCTATCTACTCTGTTAATCATGAAGAATAGATGGAGTGAGCAGAAATGACTACTATGACTGCTGTTCAGTAATAAACTTCTTCTTTCTTGGACTGACAAATGAAAGGATCAATTTTGGGTCATCCATTTCATGTCACTGACAAACGTTGAGTAAAACCACTCTGCCAGACACAGAGGAGAATACCTTCTAAGTGCACAGCTCACTCTCAGGTGAAAACCATGTATGAAGAATTATTATAATGATATTTGGCACTGGGCTTAAAATTGCACATCAGTGAAAAGGTAAAGCCAAGGTATTCTTCTCCTGGGCAGAAAAATCTGAAAGGAGAAGGAGACACTGCTTTGGAAATAATCCCCTAGGACTTCTCCAGCATACACACAACACCAGGCAAATCTGGATGGATAATGTGAAATCCAGACAACCAAATTAAGTAATAGCTAAGTAAGGAACTACATGTCAGTCAACAAACCAGATTATCCAATTCTTATTATCCTGTCCATATCCAGGAGGTTGCTTGAGTAATTCTGCACAGGAAACAGACACTGTGGGGAAGACAGACCATGGAAATCCAGGATTTTATGAGGAGAGAAGGGGAGGACAGGAAAACCAAAAACAGAGAAGAAGGAATGGAACAAAGGAGTAACAGGATGAATAAATTATGGCTCGATGGACAATGATAAAATATAGCCGCTAGGAAGACAGGAAAATGAGCAGAAGAAAAGTGTGAGAAATGAAATATAGCTGTTGAATCAGAAGTTCAATTAAGAGTATTTCAATGAATAGTCCCCATTGTCTTCTGACTCTAAATTAGTCAAGTTCACAGTAATTTAACTAATGAAATGAGGTAGAAAAATGGTTTAGTTAATTTTTGCCTAGTTGGAGCATAGTTTTACTTCTTTGGGAAGCACATAAGCAGCAGTGAGGTTATAATGGTCAAAACTACAATTAAAATTCACGCATACCATTTAAAAACATTGTGTAGTTCTTCTCTTGCAACGATTTCAAAAGGAATACACAGGACAGCACAACCTCTGCACGCATCTGTTCTCTACATTCTTCTTCCCTGTGCTATTTTATACTGAGAGTATTGTTTTATGAGCATTTCTACCTTTTAAATATATCTTAATGTCTGTCTGTCTCTTCCAGCACATTTAAAAAATGCTTTCTTTACAAAAAGAGTTTAATCACGATTTTAATTAATGAGTCCATATTTTCAGGAAGATAATTGGTTATGAGCTCTGTGGCAAGAATAAAATTCCCTTCCTCATAAGTTGAAATGAATCATAAATTAGAAAAGGTAAAGCCAGGTTTGAGTATTAAAATAGATGTTATCTCATATTTATGAATTTGTAGTGAAAAAAAAAATATATATCTGTATAAACAAAATAGCATAGATATGCAGCTACTTTCTCTTAGTTCAATGAGAAGTTTTTAACTAACAGTGTTTAGACAAGATACCATGTCTGCATCTTGTACTATGAATAACTACTATGAAGACAACAATATGCACTGCATTAATTATTGCAACTGTTCTACTAACCTGTTTTGAAACTGTCTCAATGCTTTTTCTCAATTTATTATTAATAAAACAGGATTTTTAGGAATCTCTTTAGAATGTAAAAGACAACACGATATATATATATATATATATATATATATATATATATATATATATATATATATATATAATTTAAGGAATTCCTAAGAAAGTCTGAAACAAACTGCAACTTGCCATAGCACGATAAGCATGTGAGTCAAGTTCATTATCCTCTGAGCTTCACCCTGCCTCATCAGCTTTCAGATGCACATTCCTCTGCCAAAGCTGCTCTGCGGCCCCTATTATGTGTTCCCTATAATTTAATATCTATTGTACACAAGTTAGACACTGCTTGACACAAACATCTATACATAGTCTGGAGAAGAGACCACAAAATTTGAGGTCGGCCTGCTAACACTATAAAGTACTACTAATTACTTTGAATATAAAGGTCTTAATTCTGGATTCCAATCCCTTGCCAAAATGAATTTATTCTGGGAACAATGTCTCAGACATATTTGAATAGTGCTATAGTCTTTCAAACTTTCTTCAAGTTCATAGAAGTCTCACATTTTTATTTTTCAAAAACCTATATGCAACTTAAATATAAGTACCACATAACTATATGTGCATGCAAATATACTTATTCAGATGTAGGATTCAGCAAATATTTAAGATCATTTCTAAAAGGCAAATGACTTTACTGGTCACAGGAAATTCTTTTCATGCACTTACACACATTATATTACTATGAATATTTTTTATTTTGCTTTAGAAGGCACTATGTTGTGTAATATTGATTGATAATTTCATTCCTCACATCCTATTCATTAACCATTACACTATGTAGGCTAAACTGTTTTTATTTTCCAGCAGCCACATAAAGTAATAGGGCAAACAAGCTACCTGGGAGCTATCTCGGCTATAAGATGTATTCATTCATACAATAAAATTTATTCAGTTATGACTATTTTATATGCTATTAGATTCTAAGGATTCAAATAAAGATAGGTAATGTTTACTAAATCCTGCTGTGAATATTTGTTGCATGAGTTAGCTTATTTAGTTTTTACAAATATCTCACGGGACAGGTACTGTTTTACCTTTTATTATTTTTATTTTTCTATCTGATGAGGGAATGAGACAGAAAATGCTACACTTGCCTGGGTCTAAGGGAGTGGTGAAACTGTGATCTAAATCCAGAAAGTCCTTTCCAAGTTCCACATGTTTAACTACAATATGGTTTTACTTTCAAGTGTAAATAAGGGAGAAATCTCTGAGTTTAAATGCAAGTTAGACATACATATATAAGCTGATCTAGCTCAATCCCTGGTTCCTCCAAAAAAAAAAAAAAAAAAAAAAAAAAAAAAAAAAAAAAAAAAAAAAAAAAAAAAAAAAAAAAAAAAAAAAAAAAAAAAAAAAAAAAAAAAAAAAAAAA